>SKCR01026164.1:0-63118 GCA_019454045.1 Zanthoxylum bungeanum | reverse complement strand
TTTGAGAGAAGTTTCGTGATAAGAAGTAGTATAATTGATAGTCGGGGAGCGAATCAAGAGTGAAGTTGAAAAAAGAGATAACTGAGATAGTACTTAGTGGAAGTATCTTAGTGGGGAAGCTGGAACTAGTAAACATGGAAGTCTCAGATCTATAGATGAACAGAACACGCACAGTATGGGTAGCTGATGAGATCACCACCATCAGGTAAGTGTCAGAATCGATCCCCACCCTCCCAACCCTGTTGGGTTTTCTAGGTCAAACCAAGATTAATTAAGCATATGAAATGTGTGAATACGCAAAGAAGTAGCGGAAATACTTACATTGAACGGATTGGATGTTGGCGGAGAGTTCAAAACTTTTGCTCCTTTGAAGTTGCTCCAAGCTTCTCCTTTGATGTATGTTGAGCTTCCAAGCTTGTTCTTGAATTCCAAACTCAAGGGTTGGTGTCCCTAACACCTTTGAATGACTCTTTAAGTGCTAGCTTAGGATGAATTTTGCAACAAAACTCTTCTTTATCATCATTGAAGTTCACGGCAAAGTGAACAAAATTGAGAGTTGGGAGTTTCCATATTGGCGTGAAAGAGAGAGAGAGAAAAAATGATGATATGAATTGTATATGATTTTCAAAAAATCAAATTATCAAATACCAAAAGTTGGTATATGTCTTTCAAACATCAAGGTTGTGTAAGTTACAAGCCACCAAAATCCACCAACTTCTATCAACCAAAAGGTTAATAAAGTTGACTAGGTGATGTGACTAGTGTGGGCCCCATTTTGATTCAAAATTCGAGTGGGCCCGCAAACACATTCCGGGCTCGGGTTCGTTAATTCCGAATTAACGAATTTTCCGTTGCGACGTAATTAAATTAAATTTAATTAAATAATTATGCCTAGCAAAAGTAATATTCACGTCGCTCGCGAATTAATTCTAAACTAATTCGTTTGCCCGAATTAAAATCCAATTTTAATTCCGTTATGAAATCTAATTTCATTTAATATATCGAATATATTATTTTAATCGATTAATTCCAAATTAATCGTTCTCTCTCTTTTAATTGAATTTTATCCCAGATAAAATTCTATGTAATTAATCCTAGATTAATTTTCTCTCTCTTCCAATTAATCTCAGATTAATTATGTTCGAGTCATACGTCATCGGTGAATCTTGGGAAGCGACCCATGAGATCCCTAGATATGTTGGCAGTAAATCCGGTCGTCGGACTATCCGAACATGTGCGTACCCAGTACCACGTTCTTACTGATTTACAAGACATGGTTGGCTTCTAGCAAAACACCGTACCTACCCAATTTCTCCAGAAATATTCTTTAAGGAATATATAGTCTATGTCAGGCGTAGTATACGTAGTATTGCGTATTACGATCCAGTATCAATGTCACATGTTAGGCCTGGGACTAGAATTGTGTATGCCCCGTACGAAGCACATATCAGATCTCTGGTAACTAGTCTCTTTAATGGATAAGCATGACCTAGTCATATTATCCCGATGACTGCAGTACTTAAGAGTATTAGTTCCGTATCCTACGTGATCATCATCTCCATATGACTGAAGTGATACTTCCATCTTGACATCACACCCAATACACTACGATTCTCAGTATACCCAGAAGAGGCGTACAGAACTTGTTAAAGCCCCGGACGACCAAAACCAAAGTATACTGATTGTCGTAAGTATTAGCGATGCAAGTCTCAGGTTAAGACCAAATACACCTACCCTGATTCGGACTCATATAACACATAGTCATACTACCAATGGGATTCTGAGGGGTCTATCCAGAGCGAAGCTATTCTCGTACCATCGGTAAACATAACCTCATATCACACTTGCATTAGTATCCAATACTTAAATATATGAGAACTATGTTGTTATGCTCCCACAATGCGCACAAGTGTAATACTAGTCTATTCCGCATTATCGATGTCCAGTCTCGATAATACTATGACTAGGGATATTTAATGATTAAACCTTGGTGGATTGATACTGTCTCATATCATCTCAATCTGGAACTAATCATAAGGACTTTTATCATTTATATATCCCGGTAATCGAATTACAAATGATAAAAAGCAATTGCCTTTGTCACATAGTGATGCTATGGGTCATAATTGTCCAACAATCTCCCACTTGGCCTATAGCCAATCACTCAAGTGTCCTACACCTGAACTATGTACGGGTCACTCAAAGTTCTGCTGAGAAACTGCTTTTGTCAGCGGATTTGAAATGTTATCATCTGATGCATTTTATTCGATCATCACATCGCCACGATGTATGATCTGGCAAATCAGATTAAATAGTCGAAGTACATACTTGGATCATTGATGAGACCATTAATTCTTTAGCCTGTGTTGTAGCCTAGCTCAGCTGCTAACAGAACTACTCCTAATCTAATTAGGAATTTTACAGATCCAAAATTGCTTCTTTTGCTGCCTCAGCTACAACAATATTCCGCTTTTGTTTTTTATTCGGCAACAGTATCTTGCTTGAAAGATTTCCAGCTCACTGTTCCGTTATTCAAACTATATAGTATCCTTATTACGACCTATATTCGTTTTTATCGATTTGGAAACTTGCAACGGTGAACCTAGTCACTTCAAGTTCTCCATCTCCATATCTTAAGAAAGCATCATTAGTTTATCTAAGATACTTAAGGATGTTCTTAACTTTAATCCAGTGACTATCACTTGGATTGGCCTGATTGTGACTCTATATGCTCAAAGCATATGAGACACTAGGTCGCGTACATATATTTCAATGTACTAGTTCTTGGAGAGTGCCAACAACTTTTAGATCTATCCCAGTAGATCCTTATTCCTAGAATAAAGGTTGTCTCTCCCAAGTATTCTATGGAGAATTTTCATGAAAGCCAAGCTTTCACCGATTGTATTATGGGAATGTCATTTCCAAGAAATGACATGTCATCATTATATAGGACAATCATTGTCAGTGCTCTCCCACTAATCTTCTTATATACACAAGAATCATTTTCGTTTTGAATTAAATCATATACCATTATGATCTTATCAAAACGTTAGTTCCAAGAACGTAATGCTTGCTTCAATCCATAAATGGATCGATTTAACTTGCAAACCTAGTTTGCATGTTTTGGTACGAAAAAACCGTCAGGATGTTGTAAACATCCTCCAAAAGGTTTCCGTTTAAGGAAAGCAATTTTGACGTTCAGCTGCCATATTTCATGAATGAAACATGCAGCATTAGCAAGCAATATCTAAATGGATTTAATCATGGCAACGGATAAAAGGTTCGTCGTAATCGACATCATGTTGATGACAATACCATTTTTGCCACAAGCCTAGCTTTGTATGTTTGTATGTTGCCATCAATGTATGTCTTCCTTGAAGAATCAAATAGTACTATTAGGCACAATGCCTTATGGTACAACAACCAGTGTCCAAACTTAGTTGGTATACATGGAATCCATTTCGGACATCACGACACTTTGCCATAAAAGGAGTCGATACCTTGTATCATTTCCTCATACGTAGCCAGTTCGTATTCCTCAATAAGATTGACATCTTCATGAGGTGAGATCATAAGCCCATACCTCTCAGGTTGTTTTCTGACTCTCTCCGACTTACGTGGTTCTTGTGTATTCGAAGATTGTGGTACAGTTTCATCTCTGATGAACTGTTTGTGTTCCGTTAAGGAATCGGTGCCTAGAACAGTATTATACTCCGATTTTCATCGAGTTTTACTTTCCTCCCACTTACCACTGCATATAGGTATTCCTCTTAGGAAAACCACACGGAGAGCAACAATTACATTATTCTCTTATGAGTGTATAATACATACTATCTTTGTTTCCCTAGAATAACCCGCAAATTAGGCACTTATCCGATTTGGGTTTTAGTTTGGTATCATCCAAACATATGCCTAGCATTCCCAAATCTTCAGGAATGAGAAAACCCAGTTTCTTTCCTGTTCATATCTAATATGAAATATGTCTAATAGATTTTTATGGAACCTTATTCAAAATAAGTATTGCACTGTTTAATGCGTATCCCTAGAAGGAAGATGGTAGATCAAAGTGACTCATCATTAACCTTATCATGTCCAACAAAATTCAGTTTCTCCGTTCGGACACACCGTCAAATTGAGGTGTTCCGGGAGGAGTCCACTATGAAAGAATACCATACTCTTTCAAATAGTCGAGAAACCTATTACTTAAGTACTTTCCACCACAGTATAACCGTGACAGTTTAATACTTTAGTCAGTCTGTCTGTCTACTTCGTGTCGAAACTCTTTGAATTTATCAAAAGTTTTCGATTTATGTTTCACAAGAAACACATAACCATAACGTGATGCCACATCCGTAAAGGTTACGAAGTATTCATATCAACTTCTAGCCTAGCTAGATATGGGCCCACTTACGTCACTATGAACGAAGGCTAACAGATCGGTGGCAATTGTACTTTTACCAAGTAAAAGGTGTTTTTAGGCAATTTGCCCAATAAACTAGATTCGTAGACTTCATTTGAATTAGAATCAAATATGTCCTAGTACCCACTCTTCGAAAGTGTGGATATACGAGTCTTGTTAATGTGACCCAGACAACAATGCCACAAATAAGTCTCATCTGATTCATTCAGTTTGAGCTTGTTTGTTTGTCATCATATATGAGATCATTTATATTCTAAATATAAATACTGTTATTCACATCTAATGTGCTTATTCAATATCATCTTTATAAAATAAACACTTAGTGTTCTAGAATATAAAGGTATACCCGCAACGGGTTAACTAGATATAGAGATATGTTTCTAGTCAAACTAGGTACATTATAACAGTTTCCTAATTTAAGTACATGCCCAAAGGGTAGTTCCAAAACTTAGGTTTATACGGTTAAACAGCGACTCTCGTCTTCCCATTCTAACTCGCAGGTAGATCTCAACCGAAGTCAGTCTCCTGCTAATCAGCAGATTCTGCACATCAGTCCATATTTATTTATGTACCACTTCCGTATCTAAAATCTAATTTTAAAACTAGTAGTGATCATGTTTATGACAAACACATTTGAAGCCGGAGCCTTGCCCCGCCTTCACTTCTTTCATGTCTGCTTTGTCCATACGGCAGTCACGCTTCAGTGACCCCATTTTCCATATTTTAGGTAGACATCTTGGGATATGTCATTTGTCTTCCTAGATGACTGTGATGATTTTGGCCTTTGCCCCCTTTTAGAAGCTCTGGCTCTGCCTCCTTGAGCATAGCCATCAACTCTCCAAGAGTTTACTCTTGGTTCATAATGAACATGCCCTAGCTTTCGGGTAGAGACTATAAGATCAAATCTTTGGTAGTCTCGGCCACATAGGTAATGCCCAGCTAACCTAGCTTATCGATGTCAGCAATCATCTGCGACACCTAGTGCTCGACAGATGTACCCTCTGACATACACGAGCGAAAGAGCTTCTTTTGCAATTTGTACTTCAAATATCTAAGAATAGATCTATGAAGATCCTTTAATTTCAACATCATGATATAAGGATCTAATCCTTAGTTTTGACGACAAAATTAAAGTGTCATTGCATCAAGCATAAAGGATTGAGCACTAAAGTTATCATCACCATGAGTCTTCCAAAGCTCATGCTCTACTATTTGCTCAACTCCGGGCTCAGGCCCGAGAGGTTTCTCTATCAAATAGAATAATTCTCAGTTCCAAGGACTATCCTGAGGTTCTATTCCCAATCAGAAAATTAAAGCTGTTTAAAGACATTTTTCACCCAAGATTATGTTCTAAATGCTAATCTTTCAGTTATCTTGATTCCAATAGTCCAACTATCCAATCAACGATTTCGGGTACAATTAAATATAATGATTACTATAGTCTAACTATATATTCAACTACTATTTGATTGGTTAAATTCAAATATATTGATTACTATAATCCAATTATATAATCAACTATAAATGAAGTAGTTTGAATACAGTCCAACTGTTCAATTAAAACAACAATTAAATATTATTCCAACTAATATATTTGTTAATAAATATGAGGAAAAATGAAATGAGCGCATATTGGCAAGTATTTAAACGAAATTGCAAATTTAATACTTGCCTCCCACTATTTTTCGGCGAGCCTCTAACCATCTGTGGAGTACTCGGGAAACCTAGTTTCCTAGTGGGCTAGGATCCCGTTAAGTAGCACACAACCTTGACTTTGGCCAACAAGTTGTATGAAACTTAACTAGGTAGATCTCTAAGATCAATTGGATTTCATCCAATTCCTAGATCCAGTAGGTGGACATCTAATTCCGAAACATATATCCAATATATGTCAATATATCCAATATATTCCCTAACATTTTTCCTCTGAATCAACTAAGCCTTGGCTTTGGCACAACAAGCTTAATGATTCCGGTTAAGCAGGACCCATTGACTTTGGAAAGCTTCGTAATCGATGTCGATGGACAAGAAGTGATCTTGACTTTGGCCAACAAATCACAACTTGGACAAGACATGCGATATGGAACAAAGCCTTCATGATTCAAAATCATATGCGATGGACAAAGGTCTTGACTTTGGCCACAAACCAGTGCCAATCTTGGATCTTGAGAGAGAATCACTCAATGGAAGGAAAACGTTTAATATTTGTTTAGGGTTTTTCGCGTAATTGGCAACCAATTAATTATCTTTGATTAGGTCTCATCATATACCCTTAAACATGCATTCTAAAAGCATAATAAGGCGTGGTAAATAAATTAATAATGATATGCGGATTGATATCTCACAAATTTTCCTAGAACAAATCACTTCATTTCCTCTCCCCGGCTAGCACTATTTTTACTTCTACCCAATTACATACACTTCTAAAGAAACCTCATTTACATTTAGGGGAATAGGTGAGAAGAGAAATACAAAGAGTCAAGAGGTAATAGGCTGGACACGCAGGTCCAATTTAATAAATTCTAAATTTATTACAACAATTTCCAAAATTGCCCTCACCCATCTAATATCCATCCGATATACATTATTCATACATCACATCCATGTATTCACACAAAGCATGTTATCAATCAATCTAATCCAATTAATTAATCTTTGATTAATGATCATCCAATGTTCAAACAACGATTTGATTTGCGCGAGTCCAACTCGTTTGAGAATAAGTACTCAAAGTACGTATTCTTGAATTATATCAAACTACAATATTAAATCCAATTTAATTTGTATTCAATACTAATTCTTTATTTAATTCCAAATTAAATAATTACACTTTATTAATGAGCCTTTCCGACTTAGATTCTAAATCTAATCTTAATGGGTCTCAAAGCCCAATTAACATCCAATGTCAATTTAATTAAAGTCCAATGGGCTTTTAATTAATTCATAAGGCATGGACTTTGGCAACCAAAACCCAATAAGGAATCACCCTTTGCCACAAAATTAATTTTGACCCATTAGGCCCAATTAAATTTTAAAGGCCCATTTATTATATTTGGACTTTATGGAAATGGTTTTAGGCCCAATTAGATCCAACCAATTATCTTAAACCATACTTGGCCCAACCAAGCCCATTAAGCCCAAATACAACATTTTTAGCCCAATTCCAAATTAAGCCCAATTAATTAAATTCTAATATTCCAAATTTCACAATTTAATTAATTAAAGTGTATTACCATAATTAATTAGTTAAATTAATATTTCCAAAACACCAATTACACTAATTAATCATGCTATAATTAATCAACTTATGTCCAACACAAATTGAAGCAAAATCAATCCCAACATGCTTATATGGTCACGTTAATTAGGGATTTTTAAAAACAAATTTTGATTTCAATCCAATTAAATCACAAATCAATATATCCCATGTATTTAAACACATCCAATGATTTAAAAAAACAAAATCACCATGACCTTAGGGCACCTAATGCTTTCGGCCAAGCCTCATGAATTGGGAAAAATTAATCCAATTAATTTTTCATCAAATTGATCATGTATAACTCTAAGTTAACATTATCTAAGCATACTCAAACAAACAATTTGATCAAATCATGCTCAAATCAAAAATACCCAAATTCAAGATTAAGAACCCTAATTTCATTTCATGCTTAATTTAGGCTCTGATACCATTGTTGGGTTTTCTAGGTCAGACCAAGATCAATTAAGCATATGAAATGTGTGAATACGCAAAGAAGTAGCGGAAATACTTACATTGAACAGATTGGATGTTGGCGGAGAGTTCAAAACTTTTGCTCATTTGAAGTTGCTTCAAGCTTCTCCTTTGATGTATGTTGAGCTTCCAAGCTTGTTCTTGAATTCCAAACTCAAGGGTTAGTGTCCCTAACACCTTTGAATGACTCTTTAAGTGCTAGCTCAGGATGAATTTTGCAACAAAACTCTTCCTTATCACCATTGAAGTTCACGGCAAAGTGAACAAAATTGAGAGAGTTGGGAGTTGCCATATTGGTGTGAAAGAGAAAGAGAGAGAAAAAATGATGATATGAATTATATATGATTTTCAAAAAATCAAATTATCAAATACCAAAAGTTGGTATATGTCTTTCAAACATCAAGGTTGTGTAAGTTACAAGCCACCAAAATCCACCAACTTCTATCAACCAAAAGGTTAATAAAGTTGACTAGGTGATTTGACTTGTGTGGGCCCCACTTTGATTCAAAATTCGAGTGGGCCCGCAAACACATTCCGGGCTCGGGTTCGTTAATTCCGAATTAACGAATTTTTCGTTGCGACGTAATTAAATCAAATTTAATTAAATAATTATGTCTAGCAAAATTACTATTCATGTCGCTCGCGAATAATATCTAAACTAATTTGTTTGCCCTAATTAAAATCCAATTTTAATTCCGTTATGAAATATAATTTCATTTAATATATCGAATATATTATTTTAATCGATTAATTCCAAATTAATCGTTCTCTCTCTTTTAATTGAATTTTATCCCAGATAAAATTCTCCGTAGTTAATCCTAGATTAATTTTCTCTCTCTTCTAATTAATCCCAGATTAATATGTTCGAGTCATACATCATCGGTGAATCTTCGGGAAGCGACCCATTAGATCCCTGGATATGTTGGCAGTAAATCCGGTCGTCGGACTATCCGAACACGTGTGTACCCAGTATCACGTTCTTATCGATTTACAAGACATGGTTGACTTCTAGCAAAGCACCATGCCTACCCAATTCTCCAGAAATATTCTTTAAGGAATATATAATCTACGTCCGGCGTAGTATACGTAGTAATGTAGTATTGCGTATTACGATCCAGTATCAAATGTCACATGCTAGGTGTGGGACATAGAAACTGGGCGACGCATGCTGTTCCGAGCTCGCGGCCCGATTGGGAGTATGGAGTAGCCCGCGGGGGACTAAACCGGAGAATAATGGAGTCGCCACCCAGTGTGAACCGGGACAAAGATTTAAGGCCGCACTCACCCCTCGCAAGGGAATACCTCAAACCGTTGGGTTCGGAATGGTCCCTTACTTATGCCACTTGTAATAAAATGATTTGTGCAATAATCTAAGCAAGCCTAAGCAACATATTTCCAAGGATAATTTACTCCTAAGTTCCCATGCATAGGTACAAAGCTCATGTCTAAGTTTACATATAACACATTTTCATATTTACATACAACATATTTGCATACAATCTATGTCCAAATTCATGCATAAAGATAAACTGACATACAGAAAACATACAATTTCACATTGGTAGATACAGAAGCGCAAACGAATAGCATTCATACAAGCATGCATATAAGAAAGAAAGAAAATTAAGCGCATAATGGAAACAGATAACTAAAGAGGTAATACAAATGCATAAGGTAAAAAGAGACAACTATATGCTAAAATAGACATGTCGTGATGTGATGAAAAGGACTCAGTTCAGTGAGTGCGCGTTCGTGTAGCGTTCTTAAACGCGTTCGAACGGTAAACAGAAGGTTCTCGTTCGTGTGGCGTTTGATAACGCCTTCAAACGGGACCAGACCTGATGAAACAAATGCATGCACGTTCGAGTAGCGTTCGTAGACGCGTTTGAACGGTAGACAGTGTTGGCGACTTGGTCGCATAATTGGATTTTGATGATGTCAACGCAATCGACGACTTCTACGTATAATCACGAAGCAATACAAAAAGTGTCGAAGCATATGAGGTGAAGAGCGAGAATGTGAAGACTTGCGGCAAAATAAAGATTATATTGCAAAAGTCTTAGCTTAGGATTTAATTTGTAATGTGAGATGTAATATTCAAGTGCCTAAGCTCATAGGGATCATGCACATTCACTTAGATGCATTAGGGGCATGTACAAAATGCATTAAAATCTTCAAATCTGCATTTTAGTATTTAGGGAAGCTCTCTGGAACCGGCATGGACCTTACCGGTCCCTTACCGGTCATTAAACCGGCCTTCCCCTGTTTCGCATGCCTACTGGAACCGGGCCATACCATGCCGATTACCTCGCCGGTCTTCATGCCGGTATTGGCAAGAAAATCCTGCTCTCTGGAACCGGGCTGGTCCTCGCCGGTCTCCATACCGGTTTGCTCGCCGGTCTAACGGCTAGTTTTTTTAACGTTATATAGCCGTTGGGAGACATTGAAACCCTAGACCGGCATGCCGATCTCCTCGCCGGTTTGCTCACCGGTCTCGGCAGTGACTGCAGGGACAGTTTTCATTTTCTATATAAATGAGTCCCAAATTCGTTTTTGCTAACTCTTGCACCTTCATATCATTTCTTAGAAAGTAAAAACAAGAGTGTCTTAAATCTTCAAATACTTAAACACTCATACAAGCTCACACATATCTTCACTACATTTAGTGAGCTTAGATCACTTGGGTTTTGCTCTCACACAATCTTCTTATTATTTGTGAGTGCCCAAGTGTGTGTTAATTCTTTCTTATCAAAAACACTTGTGATTTGTGAAATCCCATTTGGTTGGGTAAGTTGTAAAGGTTGTGAGTGCACCTACGAACAAAACTCAAAATTATAAAAGGGTTTGGAGTGCGCCTTTGCGGAAAACTCTTGGTTGCGAGTGAACCACGGAAACTCGATTTTAGTGGAAATCTTCAAGCGAGGCTTGAGGGAGTGGACGTAGGCACGGTTTGCCGAACCACTATATATCGCGGTGTCGTATCTCTCTTTCCCTACTCTTTTACTATTTGCAAGTTAATTTGTATTTCCACTTATTGATTAGAAACTTGCATATAGGATATTTATTATAATAGAGAAAATTGGCCTAAAACTCCCACTTGGTAATAAGAGCTTAAAATCGGCAAAGATTTTATAATTTCGCATTTATAGCGATAACTCAATTCACCCCCCCTCTTGGGTATAGAGATTGTTTGTCGCTATTGCTTGTAGGTACTTTCAGTTGGTATCAGAGCGAGGTATTCTCAAGAAAGACTTAACCGTCCGAGAATAGACTATGGGATCTACAAGTCACTTTTCAAATTTTGCCAAGGGATATTCAACTACTAGACCTCCGTTTTACACCGGAACCGACTACAATTATTGGAAGTCAAGAATGTTGACTTATCTCCTAGCCAATGATCCGCCATCCTATTTGATTATCACACGGGGTGCAAAATGCCAACAAAAAGGGATAGCAATGGGGTTGAGATTCTGAAACCGAGTTTAGAATGGGATAGTGAGGATCTAAAAAAAGCTTCAAAAAATGCTAAGGCACTCAACCAACTCCTATGTGCCATTGATCGGGATCAAGTAAGCAAGCTTCCGGAATGTGGAAACGCATATGATTTATGGAAGTCTTTGGAAATGGTCAATGAGGGCACAAGCCAAGTGAAGGAATCGAAGATCAACCGGTTCATGTGCGAATTGGACAATTTCAAGATGGAATCCGGGGAAGAAATCGATCACATGATTTCGAGGTTTACGGTCATCATCAATCATTTGGGAGCCTTGGGAAAAGTCATCGGGACATCGGATCAAGTGAAGAAAATTTTGAGATCACTCCCAAAAGAATTTAGAAGCTACACCTCCTCCATTAAAGAAGCAAACGACATAAACACATTGAAGATGGATGATTTGGTCGGAAAATTGCTTGAGTATGAAATGGAGATCAAGATGGATAAAAAGGAGGAAGATGAGAAAAGAACAAGAAAGTCTTTGGCCTTAAAAGCGAGAAAAAGAGACGACTCTAGCTCAAGTGAAGAAGAGGATAGTGATGATGATTTGGCTCAAATAAATAAGAGCTTCAAGAAACTTATTAAATCCGTAAAACAAAAGGGAAAATCAAAGACGGATGAAAAGAAAGAAGAAAAATGGCCGCGGAAGAACAAGAAAATTATTTGTTATGAATGCAACAAACCGGGTCACATAGCTACCGATTGCCCATTGAGGAAAATGAAAGGAAAATCAAAGAAAAAGGCATTGAAAGCTAATTCAACTTGGAACGATAGCGATTCAAGCTCATCCGAGGAGGAAGAGGTAGAAATCAACGATAAATCAATAGCATTCATGGCTATCACGAATGAGGACATCCGCTTTGAAATTGAAGAGGAAAGCGAAGAAGAAGAGGTACACAATTCTCAAGACTATGATGATTTACTTAATGCCTTTAATGGATTAAAAGAATTGTGTGATGTGCTTAAAAAGAAATTGAAATTAGTTAAAAATGAGCATGCTACACTTAAAAATAATCATGCATGTTGTATGGATAAAATCATGTTATAGAGAATGAGATTATATGCTTAAAGGCTAAACATGAAAAAGAAATTGCATGCTTGGATGATGAAAATGCATGTTTAAAGATTAAAAAGCTAGAACTTGAAAATGCCATATCAAATATGCCATCTAGCTCTAAGACATGCGATTGCGAATCTATATTGAATGAAAATGTCTTATTAAATACTAAGATTGTAGATTTGCAAAACCATACTTAGCAAATTAACATTGGGACATAAAAATTTTAATATGCTTATTGGATCCCAAAAATGTGCATTTAAAAGAGAAGGATTAGGATATAGGCCTTATATTAAAAGAAAATTTTTGAAGAATTATTTTGTTAAGGCATCCTATTCTCATGCTAAGAATGAAATAGATGAAAATGTCACATGCCATGCTTGTAACAAAAAGGGACATAAAATTTTTAAATGCATGTATATGAATGTGAATAAGAATGCATGGATTCCTCAAGGAATCAAAACTAACCCCAATGGACCCAAGAAAGTTTGGGTACCAAAGTGTAATTGATAAATTGATAGGGGGAGCTTTGGGAATGGATCTTTAAAGAAAATTGCGAAATTGATCCCAAAGGCTCAAGGAAATGAGGAATCGTAACGGTAAAGGTAAAATCCGTATTTACGGAAACATTGGTACCGTTTCCTCTAAATTATTTATGTATGCATATTTCATATTGGTTAAAATATTTTTAAAGCATACAAAGTGATTGGGCAAGTACTTAACTTTCTATTGGTATTAATTGTTCATTTGATATCATTAAATGCCTTAATCATATACTTAAACCCCTTCTTTATTTCAATTGGTATCACATGAATTTTATTGAGTTAAATAAATGCAATATATTGATCACTTGATTGAATATGTCTTGCCATATGAACTAATTGGTTGAAAATGAAATGCATGTAAATTAGCATAATCTTATATGAATATATTCGACATCATGAAATGCATGGACTTTGATAATTATTTAATTGGTATCATGGAATGTATTGATATATTTTTAATTGGTATCAAATTGGGGAGAAATCATGCTTAAGATGATCTTAGATTTTAAATGGTATTCATGAGTATTTATCTTTTGAAAAATGTTATTTTATGCATGAATTTTGATTTTTATGGAAAAAGGGGGAAATGCCAAATGTGCATTTTTTTTTTTATCATTATTTTGCACACATCTATTGGTATCTCATTTAGAACTTAATTTTGCTTCTCCACTTTTTGATAATGTCAAAGGGGGAGAAATCATTAGAAATGAGATTAAAACTTGTTTTACCCTCACCCTTGGATTAAGGGGGAGTAAATGTACTAATGTGTTTGTCTAAGTCTTATAGAGCTAGTTTGAAGACAATCACACATTGAGGGGGAGCCTATGTTGAGGGGGAGCAAAATTGTCAAATTTGGACTCCAAGAAGCTCACAAGTATCAACAAGTTTTAAGGGGTTGCCATCATCAAAAAGGGGGAGATTGTTGGCGACTTGGTCGCATAATTGGATTTTGATGACGTCAACGCAATCGACGACTTCTACGTACAATCACGAAGCAATACAAAAAGTGTCGAAGCATATGAGGTGAAGAGCGAGAATGTGAAGACTTCCGGCAAAATAAAGATTATATTGCAAAAGTCTTAGCTTAGGATTTAATTTGTAATGTGAGATGTAATATTCAAGTGCCTAAACTCATAGGGATCATGCACATTCACTTAGATGCATTAGGGGCATGTACAAAATGCATTAAGATCTTCAAATCTGCATTTTAGTATTTAGGGAAGCTCTCTGGAACCGGCATGGACCTTACCGGTCCCTTACCGGTCATTAAACCGGCCTTCCCCTGTTTCGCATGCCTACTGGAACCGGGCCATACCATGCCGGTTACCTCGCCGGTCTTCATGCCGGTATTGGCAAGAAAATCCTGCTCTCTGGAACCGGGCTGGTCCTCGCCGGTCTCCATACCGGTTTGCTCGCCGGTCTAACGGCTAGTTTTTTTAACGTTATATAGCCGTTGGGAGACATTGAAACCCTAGACCGGCATGCCGATCTCCTCGCCGGTTTGCTCACCGGTCTCGGCAGTGACTGCAGGGACAGTTTTCATTTTCTATATAAATGAGTCCCAAATTCGTTTTTGCTAACTCTTGCACCTTCATATCATTTCTTAGAAAGCAAAAACAAGAGTGTCTTAAATCTTCAAATACTTAAACACTCATACAAGCTCACACACATCTTCACTACATTTAGTGAGCTTAGATCACTTGGGTTTTGCTCTCACACAATCTTATTATTATTTGTTAGTGCCCAAGTGTGTGTTAATTCTTTCTTATCAAAAACACTTGTGATTTGTGAAATCCCATTTGGTTGGGTAAGTTGTAAAGGTTGTGAGTGCACCTACGAACAAAACTCAAAATTATAAAAGGGTTTGGAGTGCGCCTTTGCGGAAAACTCTTGGTTGCGAGTGAACCACGGAAACTCGATTTTAGTGGAAATCTTCAAGCGAGGCTTGAGAGAGTGGACATAGGCACGGTTTGCCGAACCACTATATATCGCGGTGTCGTATCTCTCTTTCCCTACTCTTTTACTATTTGCAAGTTAATTTGTATTTCCACTTATTGATTAGAAACTTGCATATAGGATATTTATTATAATAGAGAAAATTGGCCTAAAACTCCCACTTGGTAATAAGAGCTTAAAATCGGCAAAGATTTTATAATTCCGCATTTATAGCGATAACTCAATTCACCCCCCCTCTTGGGTATAGAGATTGTTTGTCGCTATTGCTTGTAGGTACTTTCAGACAGAAGGTTCGCGTTCAAGTAGCGTTCGTAAATAAGTTCGAACGGAATGAAACAGAATGCTCACGTTCGTATGGCGTTCGGAAACGCGTTCGAATGGGGTTACAGCAGTGACCCCCAAAATGCAGTAAACAACATGACACATACATGAACGGATGAATAGATGACACATGATCAATAATAACGGGCTAAAAGGCGTGGCAAAGCATCGTGGTAAAGGATTTTAACCTCTCAAAATAGATGACCTTTAATCGCACTTACTAAGCCCATGCGCAAACAACACAATACATGTAAAAAGGTGAAGACAATGATATCGGACTTCATGTATCCGATTGAACATATCTCACATCCAATTGAAATACATCATCCGGCGCGGCAAAGCATCGTGGTAAAGGATTTTAACCTCTCAAAATAGAGGACCTTTAATAGCACTTACTAAGCTCATGCGTTTCATCTCACAATGCATATAAGAAATAAAAGAAACAATATCGAACTTCGTATACCCGATTGAACACATCTTACATTCAACCAAATATACATCAACCGGCGCGGCAAAGCATCGTGGTAAAGGGTTTTAACCCCTCAAAATAGGGGACCTTTAATCAAACTTACTAAGCCCATGCGCTCGATCACATCATTACGCAACGAATAACATGCAGAAATTAAATAACGAATAATAAACACATCAAAACAACATAAACGAAATATGCGCCGTTTACTCGAGTGGTATGTGGAGTTGTATCCCGAGTACAGATCATACTATCGTCTATTCGGAATCGGCTATGAAATTTATGTCTGGGTTTCCATCCTATATACCACAAGAGGCGACACATTTTTCATTCATTCAAAGGCCACAGCATGCATCCACAAGCGACTCTCATGCGAAGAAAACAAATAAAACAATTAAAAGACGAATATAAACTAATGAGAAAGGTGCCCTCAGGTCTAACCTTTTATGCCGACTTTCGGAAGTATCGTACACGGTCGTCGGAAGGGTGGATGATCCGCAACTCCTCCGGTTCACTAGTTCAACATTTCATTTTGCTGCTTCGCTGTTTTGGGCTGATGTTTTCCCTCTGTTTCGCTGCTGTTTTACTGCTGTATTTACTCACTGTTTTTGGGGTGTATTTTTTGGTAATTTCAGGGTATATGGGCGGCTGTTTATGCGGTTTTTTAGGTGCTTTGTTTTGAGTGTGATTTCGGTGGTGATTATGGGCTGTTTTGAGTGTGATTTCGGTGGTGATTAGGGGCTGTGAGTTGTGAGTTGTTCATTGAAGTGGCAAACGGCTATGGTCGTGCGTGGTCAAGGGTTTATATGTCTCGGCTGTGTGTTTGATTTGTGAGGGTTGTGAGTGTGAGTTCAGTTGTGTCAATAAGCTTGGGTTTTTCTTGTGTGAATGAACTAGGAGACTCAAGGGTTGGAATTGGGTTCTTTTTTATAGGCAAAGGGGTAGGGCTACTCCTTGCTTGACAAGGAAAAGATTTGGCATTAAAGGGGGATATGATTTAGTGTCAAACAAGGAAAACAAAAGATTGAGGGGGGGACAAGATTTGGTTAATTAGGAAGTTAATATATTTAATTTGTTTGGATTAGGCATAATATTTGTTTTAATTTGGTATAAAATAATCTTGATTGATTTTAATTAGGCATGATTTTATTTGATATTTATTTTAATTTGGTATGATGATTTAGATTTTATTTAATTCCCCATGTGTTAATATGTGTTTTATTAATTTGGATGTGTTTCAGGCTTTGGTGGGCTAATTGGGCTTAGGTGTGAGGCTAGCAGCAAAACCAGAAATAGCGACGCCGTTTGAACGCCTCTTCGAACGCTACACGGACGCCCGCAATCTGTCTGACGTTCAAACGAAGTAAAGAACGCAGCACGAACAAAAACAGTGAACTCGTGAAATGAATCTGATGACATGCCTATTCTGAATTTCCCCTTCCGACGTCCGTTTCCCGCGACTTCCGTGACATAAAAGGTAGTGCCTCTAAATGAGACTCATCATATGGACTTATATGCAAAACTGCAGTGCCTACACTAGGCCTGGGACTGGAATTGTGTCTGCCCCGTACGTAGCACATATCGGATCTCTGGTAACTAGTCTCTTTAATCGGAAAAGCATGACCTAGTCATATTATCCCGATTACTGCAGTACTTAAGAGTACTAGTTCTGTATCCTACGTGATCATCATCTCCATATGAATGAAGTGATACTTCCATCTTGACATCACACCCAATACACTACGATTCTCAGTATACCCAGAAGAGGCGTACACAGAACCTGTTAAAGCCCCGGACGACCAAAACCAAAGTATACTGATTGTCGCAAGTATTAGTGATGCAAGTCTCAGGTTAAGACCAATTACACCTACCCTGATTCGGACTCCCATAGACACATATCATACTACCAATGGGATTCCGAGGGGTCTATCTAGAGCGAAGCTGTTCCCGTACCATCGGTAAATACAACCTCCTATCACATTTGCATAAGTTCCAATACTTAAATATATGAGAACTATGTCGTTATGCTCCCACAACGCGCATAAGTGCAATACTAGTCTATTCCGCATTATTGATGTCCAGTCTCGATAATACTACGACTATGGATATTTAATGATTAAACCTTGGTGGATTGATAATGTCTCATATCATCTCAATCCGGAACTAATCATAAGGACTTTTATCATTTATATATCCCGGTAATCCAATTACAAATGATAAAAGAGCAATTTCCTTTGTCACATAGTTAATTTGTACAACAACACCATGTTCTATACAAATAGTGATGTTATGGGTCATAATTGTCCAACAAACCCTTGATAGACCGCGATAGCAGAGATGGACCATGACCTTCACCTCATGGTTGCCCCCATAACAATATGAACCCGTGAAGGATATCAAATCATTAGATTACAGAATATTCGACCATATAATATAGCAGGATAAAAGGTGAAAAGAACACTGACTATAAGATTTGATAGTAGAACGGTCGATGTGTGACGACAATATAAGAAAAATACTTAGTAAGTCAAGACAGAAGCATATCATAAGGAGATTTCTCAGTATTGGATTAGAACCCAAGTTCTATTATGTTTTAACTTTTGTGATCTCTGAGAAATAGCTAGCCATAGTTAAGTTAACCAAACCACACGAGTGTGGGATGGCCTTAGACACATCAAATAATCATCAAAGGTATAATATGCGTAAACGGACCTCGGGTAAAGATAAGATTTACAATAATACAACCTAGCATAAAGAACAAGTCGCGTAAAGACAACAACCGGATCGTTCTAGCAAAGTAATTAAAGGTGCAAAGAGTAAACCAGAACAGTATAACCAGTGTTAACATAGTAATAAAGAACATAGCTTTAGTATAAAGGTATATATATAATTAGGCTTAGTATGGATACCTTGCCCCGGAACTCTTTAGCCAATTAAGAAGAATCACCAGAGAGAGAACTACCCTGATATAACAACTTAAATATGAGAAACAATATTGGGCAGTAAGTTAATTATAAGTTATGAAGTCTAAAATACACAGAGAAATATGTAAATGCGAGAACCCAAAAGAAGAAGCTTAGAAGTAAAGAAAGTTTAGAAGGATGGAAAATAGAGAGGTCAAATAATAGGATAAGCTAAGAGAATAAATCTTAAGATAAGGTATATCTTAGAATAGCTGAAGAACCCAAGGAATACACAGGTCAATGGAAAGTGAAGGTTATTGGTTAGCACATAAAGCACTATGGAAATAATTAAACATGAAAAGTAATAGAAGTTCTTAAGGATATTTAAAGTTACTGTTGTCATGACAAGAGGTGTTAAGAGGGGTTATAAAATCATAACAGAACTAAGGTAAGTAAGAGGACGGACTACGAATATGATACAATTTTGGAAATGAAGACTCGTGAAGATAGGTGGAAATAAAGGATGTTGAATATAGTGGAATTTTAGAAATAAAGTTATGTGATGCATAAGAGATAGGGGTAATATGATGATGAATATAGGGCATTGAGAAGAAGATCATGGAGTAGGTTTAAGGAATTACCTTTCAATTAGGAATTCAAGATATTATTCACCAAGACCCATGAACCTTGGAATAATAGGCACAAGTATGACAAAATATTTCCAGAGGTTTTAGTAGTAAGATCTCGAAAAAAAGACCAGAAGGGAAATTAAGAAAGATAAGGATAGTCGGAGACATGGATATCCTCGACCAGGACAATCTACAAGTTAAACCCCAGAAAGGATTCGAGGATGAATCCTATTGAATGGGGGATAATTTGTAACGAACGAAATCCCGACTATTATTACATAGAGAGATGAGTATTATATAATATAAATTATGTTTAAGCACATATATATTCATGGAACGACTTTGGGGATAATCGGTAGATCCCTCGAAATTCCGATGCGAAACTGTATTATGTTCCACTCTGAAAAGCCCATGGTATTTGGGCCGTAACTTTTTCATACCAACTCTAACTTTAAGGAATTTTATATCGCCGGAAATCTGAGATCGAGGGCTACGACTTTCGCATTGCACTTTTTTTCCAAATTCAGATAGGAAATGGGTTAAAAATCGAAATTTCCGTAACTGTACAATATCTTCGAGAATTAACTAGAAATTGGGTGATGTGGCATCATCTCACCCATTTATTCCATCACAAAATCAACCTTCATTTGTCTATGTATAGCACAATATTCACCCTCTTCTTCATCATCAAAAACGTGATGGGTGAGAGGAGTTGTTCAAATTTATTTTCTTATTTTTCAAGCAAATTTTTGGAAGTAATGGGTGATGATTTCAAGTCCATTTCATGCAAAGTAAGTTCCTTATGACTTTCCTTTTCTATTTTCAGATTTTAGTTTGATTTTTTGAAGCCTCATTTTGCAACTTGCTTTACCCTACCAAAGAAATTTGTATAGTTAGCTTTGATAGAGTTGGCAACATGTATTTTGGGTAATGTTTTGAAGTTATAAACATGTAACAATGATGGTAAGAATATGAATATAATCGGGGAATTATGCTTGGTGATCTTAGAATTCTAGATAATGGTTAGTGAATGGGAGGTGATATGAGATGAGTTTTGAAGTTGGAAAAGTTCCTATGTGATAATCTTAGCTTAAGGCATGAGGATTGTTGTGTATGGCATAGAAAAGTGGAAAACTTAGGCCCTGAAACTGGCCTCGCGTCGCGACGCATTCTAGAAAACAGGTGCCAAATTCGGTTTTGTCTTGTGCACGTCGCAATGCAGATGGATTTGCGTCGCGACGCGAACCAAAACCTAGATTTCTATTTTTGCTCTTCTTCAAGCCGCGTCGAGACGCGCGTGTCTTGGCGTCGCAACGCACGACTATTTTCCAGGGCATAATTTTTTTAACCAATCTAGTTTCAACCCAAAATATTAGAGACCACTCGAAAGGCTTCGTATCATCCTATATATATGTGAGTTACCATAGCACAAGTGTAGATCATTATATAGCGACGATAATTTCAGAATATATCCTACGATGTGAATTCTAATTAGGTTGTACATTGAAAGTCATCGCAGGAACCACAAAATGTTTCGGCAAAGTGTCGTTATGCTAGCGGAACTTCAAATCTGTGAGTGGACACTACCCTTTTTAAATTGACTTTCATTTTGCTATTTTCATATCAGACTTTTTTTTTTACGCTTTAGAGCGTTAGATTATTTTTACTACATTTATTTCATGAAAGTTTATGATTCAAGTTATGTTTGAGAAAGAAATGTTTACAGAGTTTGATTTTATGTTTTTTGAGGCATGGGTGAAAAACCCACCTCTGTATGTAACTTGTACAGACATGAAATTGACGGACACTACATATGCACATGTAGAGGCCTGGGGGGACGGGAATATGTAATGCCCTCATATCCTAGTTCAGGACTAAGGATGACAGATGCCCCTAGATCCTAAATTCAGAGATTGGGTAGTGTAGGCACTGCATTTTTGCATATAAGTCCCTATGATGAGTCTCATTTGGAGACACTACCTTTTAAGTCACGGAAGTCGCGGGAAACGGACATCGGAAGGGGAAATTCAGAATAAGTATGTCATCTGATTCATTTCACAAGTTCACTGTTTTCATTCGTGCTGCGTTCATTACCACGTTCGAACGTCAAGTAGATTGCGGGCGTTCGTGTAGCGTTCGAATAGGCATTCGAACGGTGTCGGTATTCCTGGTTTTTCTGCTAGCCTCACACCCAAGCCCAATTAGCCCACCAAAGCCCATAAAACACATCCAAATTAATAAAAATACATATTTAACACATGTGGAATTAAATAAAATCTAAAAATCATATACCAAATTAAAATAAATATCAAATAAACTCATGCCTAATTAAAATCAATCAAGATTATTATATACCAAACTAAACAGATTGTATGCCTAATCCAAACAAATTAAATATATTAACTTCCTAATTAACCAAATTTTGTCCCCCAATCAATCTTTGGCTTTCCTTGCATAACACCAAATCATATCCTCCTTTAATGCACCAAATCCCTTCCTTGTCAAGCAAGGAGAAGCCCTAGCCTTTGTCTATAAAAGAAACACAATCTCAACCATTCACCTCTCCGAGCTCATT
This sequence comes from Zanthoxylum bungeanum, assembly GCA_019454045.1. Classification (NCBI taxonomy): domain Eukaryota; kingdom Viridiplantae; phylum Streptophyta; class Magnoliopsida; order Sapindales; family Rutaceae; genus Zanthoxylum; species Zanthoxylum bungeanum. The sequence continues at coordinate 41,020 of SKCR01026164.1, read as the reverse complement.
CACACATAATTCACACAAGAAATCTCTCTTCTCCTCCTGACTATTCACGCAAAATACAAAGAAAAAACATAGCAATCCACACCTGATACACAAGAAAAAGAAGCAAATAATTTTTTCTTTCCCCTCCTCCCTCCATAGCCGAATACAGAGCCCTTAAACACCCTTGTATTACCGAAAATCACAGCCCTTAAACACCCTTGCATTACCGAAAATCACAGCCCCTGAATTCCCAAAATGTTAACTAAAAAATTACACACCATAAACCTTCAAAAACATCCAAAAATAGTAGCCTAAAACACCAAAACACAGTGACCGAAATACAGCAGCAAAACAGCAGACAGAAACAAGGAAAAACAGCAGCCCGAATAGAGAAGCAGCGAAGGGAAATGTTGAACCAGTGAACCGGAGGAGTTGCGGAGCATCCACCCTTCCGACGACCATGTACGGTACTTCCGAAAGTCGACATAAAAGGTTAGAGTTGAGGGCACCTTTCTCCTTAGTTTATATTCATCTTTTATTTGTTTATTGAATTTTATTCACATGAGAGTCGTTGCATAATGTGTGTTGTGGCCCTTGAATTAATGAAAATGTGTCGCCTCTTGTGGTATATAGGATGGAAACCCGGACATAAATTTAATAGCCGATTCCGAATGGACGATAGTATGATCTGTACTCGGGATACAACTCCACGTACCACTTGAGTATACGGCACATATTTTATTTCACGTTATCTTTATTTGTTTATTATCGTTATTTATTTTATGCATGTTATTTGTTTGAGTAATGATGAGGTCAATGCCATGGGCTTAGTAAGTGCGATTAAAGGTCCTCTATTTCGAGGGGTTAAAATCCTTTACCACGATGCTTGGCCGCACCGGGCGAGGTACACATGATTGGATGGGAATGAGTTCAATCGGACACGTGAGGTCCTACATTGTGGATTTGTTTGTCTATGTATGTGTTGCACGCATCAGGTCTGGTTCCGTTCGAACGTGTTCTCGAACGTTACACGAACGTGAACCTTCTGTTTACCGTTCGAACGTGTTTTCGGACGCTACTCGAACGCGCAAGCATTTTCTTAGTTTTATCATGCATCAGGTCTGGTCCCGTTCGAATGCGTCCTCAAACGCCCTACGAACGCGAACCTATTATTTACCATTCGAACGCGTTTTACAAACGCTACACGAATGTGCACGTATTTTCTTTGTTTTATCATGCATCAGGTCTGGTCCCGTTCGAATGTGTTCTCAAACGCTACACGAACGCGAACCTTATGTTTACCGTTCGAACGCGTTTACGAACGCTACACGAACGTGCACACACTGAACTGAGTCCTTTTCATCACACTTTATGCATAATTGCCCTATTAGTTATCTCTTTGTATTACGAACCTGATTGCTTCTCTTTATTACGCATGATTGTGCAATTGCCATTTATCTGTATTCCCCACATGTATGAGTATAATGTGCTTATTAAGTTGTATGCTTGCTGTATGTTAATTTACCTTTATGCATGCAAATTCAGACATAGATTATATGCAATTAGGTTGTATGCAAACATGAAAAATGTGTTATATGCAAACTTAGATATGAGCTTTGTACTTATGCATGCGAACTTAGGAGTAAATTATCCTTGGAAATAAATGTTACTTAGGCTTCGTTGAATTATTGCACAAATCATTTTATTACAAGTGGCATAAGTAATGGACCATTCTGAACCCACTGGTTTGAGGTCTTCCCTTGCGAGGGGTGAGTGCGGCCTTAAATCTTTGTCCCGGTTCACACCGGGTGGAGACTCCATCATTCTCCGGTTTAGTCCCCCGTGGGCTACTCCGTACTCCCAACCGGCCGCGAGCCCGGAACAGCATGCGTCGTCCAGTTTCTGTGTTCCCACAGTCTGGCGACTCCACTGGGGATAGAGAATCGGCCCCGAAATAATGTCTTGTAATATTATGATTTGTGCTTTAAGTTAACCTTTCCTATATTGGGTTGAAAGGGTTTAATCAAAGGCACTTTTAAGGCTAGGTAATGGTTTGGTGCCTTCCTTCACTCACTACTTTTCTATAAGGAAAAGCTGTGAAGACACCTAGATAATCATGTACTCGTAGCCTATTGTGATGGACTAATTTGGAGGACTCGTTGTTTATTCATGTCACCAAGCGATAAGAGCCTAGAGGCTAGGGTACTTAAGATAGCCTCGCTCCACCCTCCCTCTGGGGAATCTACAACGGGAAATTCATCTGACAGTCAGTCACACACCATAACTTGTTGGCACGTACTGTAAGGTATAAAAAAGGTGCGCTCACTTGGTCGCTCGAACCCTTGAGTGGGGAGACCTAGTTATGGGCAATCCTTCGCCAGCGAGAGTCTTTGTCTACACTCTCGTAAACCCACACGTAGACCAGGGTTGTATGGCCTATATCAACTATTTCCTTGTGCTTGTGGACCATCCTCATTTGGATGCAGTTGGACTTCTTGTCAGAAATGCAAACTTGTTGGGCCATTTAAACTGGGACGAGTTCGTATCCTATGACAATCGGGCCAAAAGCTTCTGAAATGTTGATGGGCCACTCTGTAGAAATTATCTCTGTATACTTGTGTTTGGGAACATTGTCGTTTGGATCCATTCGGACCTTTTGTCATGAGGTATGGGCTTGTTGGGCCATTTAAACTGGGACAAGAACGTATCTTATGATGATTGGACCAAAAGCTTCTAAAACGCCAATGGGCCATTATATGTTTGTGTTTCGGAACATTATCATTTGGATACGGTTGGACTTCTTGCCATGAGATGTGAACTTGTTGGGCCATTTAAACTGGGACGAGTTCACTCCTATGACAGTTAGCCCAAAAGATCTTAAAATGATGATGGGCCGATTTGTGTGAAAATTTTAATGAGTTGCTATATTCCTTGTATCGCATGCATCTCATTCATCTCATGCATACATATATCATGTTAACATTATCTTGTGTCTTAAGAGCCATCATAGATATCCGTTGGGTTAGGAAAAATGGAAGACTTGTTAAAAGACCAATAACGAACATGAGTGAATCAGAAAACGAGGTATCTCGCATAGATCAGCTGGAGAATGGTCTCACCAAGGTTACCAAACAATTGCAAGCCTTGACTAATGTTGTGGCTAATATGGTTGTGCCCCGTGCTAGGGGAAATTCTGAGAATGTGAGGCGCGATGAGCCTTCGAATGGGTTGGGGGATGATATCCCCGCTTTTGATGACGACATGGCAGAATATGCAACAGGCAGAATGATTGGGTCTCAGGCAGAATTTCAGAAGCTCCGGGATCATGTAGAAACGGTTACCCGCAAAATGAGGGGTAAACATGAATAATTGTTAGATTATGAAGCAATGACTTTTGAAGAACAACTGCCAGCTCAGTTCAAAATGCCTGATATGGCCAAGTTCAATGGGAATGGGGACTCGAGGGTCCATCTCCGAAAATATGTGTCAGTTATGAGTTCAGTGGGCTTGACACAGCGCCAAGTTCAGAAGATGTTTGGGATGTCACTTGAGGGGGCACCCGTAGTGTGGTACCATAGCCTTGAAAGAAAAGTTAATGAGGATTGGAGGGAATTCGCAGATGCATTTCTGAAACAGTATGTTACAGACTTGAAGATTGATTTGTCACTCCGTGATTTGGAGAACACTAAGCAGAAGCCGGAAGAAAGCTTCAAGGAGTATGTAGACCGATGGAGAAGCCAGCTTCTGAAAATGCAGACTCGGCCTTCGGAGAAGGACCAAATAAAGATGATCATCAAGGTACCAAGCCTTCCATCTATGGCAAGTTGAGGAGGATGACCTCCATGATTGCAGATTTCCGACAGTTGAGGGATACTGTCATGGACATTGAAGAAGAAGAAGCGGAGAACAGAAAGTTCTATGGCCAGAATAGAAAGACTTTTGGGGGACATTCTGAGACCAAGGCCACTACTACCGAGGTTGATGCCATCAGGAACCGGCAATTCTCTAACCTGGGGAAGCCTTTATCTAAGGTGCTTGAGAAGCTGAAGGTGCAAGGACTCCTAAAACCCTTAGAGCCTAAAACACTTCCAGATCCTATACCACCCAACCTTGACCTAAGCCTATATTGTCACTTCCATCAGATGAGAGGTCATGAAACTGACAGATGCACCCGCCTTAGGCATGAAATCCAAAACCTCATTGATGCCCATAAAATACCCGATCCTGAGAAAGGACAACCCAACACACACCGGAATCCTCTACCAAACTACCACTCTGTCTCCCACCAACATATATGATCAACTCCGGCCTACCCGAAAGCTTCGTCCTCCAAGCTCTCAACCAATCAGCTTCTTTCATGGGGATATGGGGATGACAGCAGTGGAGAACCATAGGCCGAGGAAGAAGGCAATGCTGCAAATGATGAAGCTGTTCCCCCTAGTTTATTTGATCTTGTATTTTCAAAGACATTGAGTTTATCTACTTGTTTGAACCATTTCTTAATGATAATAAAGACGTTCATTTCGCTTACTTGCCTGAGGCTCTTCCTTTCGACCTGCAACATGATTATATTTGGAAAAAGCATTCAACCATGGTACTATGATACTCAACGATGTTTAGAACACGGGGGAATTCCCGAAAGAAGCAAGCAGAAAGACAGGATAGCCATTCAGAAATTAAGAAATGGGGCAGTGAGACTGTCAGATTTAGAAGGGAACGAGTTCACCGAGCCGATCAACGTGGATAGATTGAATCAGTATTTTGCCTGAGGGAAAGAAGACCGAGCAGTCACCAAGGGAATTGACAGAAGACCTAACCCGACGGGATAGGAAACTCATTCATGCATGCATGCATACACGTAACATATTTGCATTCTTTTTGTGTTTCTTCTGTTTTGTAATAACAGGTTTCAAAGAAGAAAAGGAGAAAGCGACAAAAGCATGCCATCCAGAAGCAGCAACATGACAGTGTCATCAGTTTTAGGGTCGAGGCCCACATCAGTATCAGTCTGGGGGCAAGGCCCACATCAGTATCAGTTTGGGGTGAGGCCCATATTAGTATCAGTCTGAGGGCAAGGTCCACATCAGTATTAGTTTGGGCCGAGGCCCATATCAGTATCAGTCTGGGGGCGAGGCCCATATCAGTATCTGTTTGGGGGTCGAGTCCCGTATCAGTATCAGTTTGGGGATGAGTCACAGGGTCGAGGCCCACATCAGTATCAGTTTGGGGATGAGTCCCGAGGGTCGAGGCCCACATCAGTATCAGTTTAGGGGTGAGGCCCACATCCGCATCAGTTTGGGGGCGAGGCCCATAGCAGTATCAGTTTGGGGGCGAGGCCCACATCAGTGTCAGTTTAGAGGCGAGGCCCACATCGGTATCGGTTTGGGGGCGAGGCCCACATCAGCATCATGCATCTATGCATACATGCATACATATCACATACATACAATTTTTATTTTGTGTTCGCAGGATTGTAGCAGTAAAGACAATCTTATCAAGTAAAGGTTCAAAAATAAGCCACCTCTCATCAAGTAACAGATGCCGGAAATGGCGCTCCAAAATGGAGCACACACAACAGATGCAGAAAATGGCGCCCCAAAATGGAGCATACACAACAGATGCTGAAAATGGCGCTCCAAAATGGAGCACACACAACAGATGCCGAAAATGGCACCCCAAAATGGAGCACACACAACAGATGCCGAAAATGGCGCCCCAAAATGGAGCACAGACAACAGATGCCGAAAATGGCGCCCCAAAATGGAGCACACACAACAGATGCCGAAAATGGCACCCCAAAATGGAGCACACACAACAGATGCCGAAAATGGCGCTCCAAAAATGGAGCACAGTTCGAAAATGGACCACCAGATCAACTCAGTTCGAAGCAGCAAGCAAGTCAGGTGGCAGCTGGCGAGCCAAGTAAGTGAAAATGCATTGCATAACTTTGATAGGATTGTCACTGTTACACATTACACAAGTCCCATCAAAGTGGGGGCGACTGTAGGCACTGTATTTTTGCATATAAGTCCCTATGATGAGTCTCATTTGGAGACACTATCTTTTAAGTCACGGAAGTCGCGGGAAACGGACGTCGGAAGGGGAAATTCAGAATAAGTATGTCATCAGATTCATTTCACAAGTTCACTATTTTCGTTCGTGCTGCGTTCGTTACCACGTTCAAACGTCAAGCAGATTGCGGGCGTTCATGTAGCGTTCGAATAGGCATTCGAACGGTGTCGGTATTCCTGGTTTTTCTGCTAGCCTCACACCCAAGCCCAATTAGCCCACCAAAGCCCATAAAACACATCCAAATTAATAAAATACATATTTAACACAAGGGGAATTAAATAAAATCTAAAAATCATATACCAAATTAAAATAAATATCAAATAAACTCATGCCTAATTAAAATCAATCAAGATTATTATATACCAAACTAAACAGATTGTATGCCTAATCCAAACAAATTAAATATATTAACTTCCTAATTAACCAAATTTTGTCCCCCAATCAATCTTTGGTTTTCCTTGCATAACACCAAATCATATCCTCTTTTAATGCACCAAATCCATTCCTTATCAAGCAAGGAGAAGCCCCAGCCTTTGTCTATAAAAGAAACACAATCTCAACTCTTCACCTCTCCGAGCTCATTCACACATAATTCACACAAGAAATCTCTTTTCTCCTCATGACTATTCACGCAAAATACAAAGAAAAAACATAGCAATCCACACCTGATACACAAGAAAAAGAAGCAAAGAATTTTTTCTCCTCTTCCTCCCTCCATAGCCGAATACACAGCCCTTAAACCCCATTGCATTACCGAAAATCACATCCCTTAAACACCCTTGCATTACCAAAAATCACAGCCCCTGAATTCCCAAAATGGTAACTAAAAAATTGCACCCTAAACCTTCAAAAACATCCAAAAACATTAGCCTAAAACACCAAAACAGTGACCGAAATACAGCAGCAAAACAGCACTGAAACGGAGGGAAAACAGCAGCCCGAACAGCGAAGCAGCAAGGGAAACGTTGAACTAGTGAACCGGAGGAGTTGCGGAGCATCCACTCTTCCGACGACCGTGTACGGTACTTCCGAAAGTCGACATAAAAGGTTAGACCTGAGGGCACATTTCTCATTAGTTTATATTCATCTTTTAATTGTTTATTGAATTTTATTTGCATGAGAGTCGTTGCATAATGTGTGTTGTGGCCCTTGAATGAATGAAAATGTGTCTCCTCTTGTGGTATATATGATGGAAACCTGGACATAAATTTCATAGCCGATTCTGAATGGACGGTAGTATGATCTGTACTCGGGATACAACTCCACGTACCACTTGAGTATACGACACATATTATATTTCACGTTATCTTGATTTGTTTATTATCGTTATTTATTTTCTGCATGTTATTTGTTTGAGTAATGATGAGGTCAAGCGCATGGGCTTAGTAAGTGCGATTAAAGGTCCTCTATTTCGAGGGGTTAAAATCCTTTACCACGATGCTTCGCCGCGTCGGACGATGTGTATGCGGTTTAATGTGAGATGTGTTCAATCAGGTATACGAAGTCCGATATTGTTGTTTATTTTATTTCTAATATGTATTGTGTTATTAGCGCATGGGCTTAGTAAGTGCGATTAAAGGTCCTCTATTTCGAGGGGTTAAAATCATTTACCACGATGCTTTGCCGCACCGGATGATGTATATTCGGTTGAATGTGAGATGTGTTCAATCTAGTATACGAAGTCCAATATTGTTGTCTTTGTTTTTATGTGCATTATGTCATTAGCGCATGGGCTTAGTAAGTACGATTAAACGTCCTCTATTTCAGGAGGTTAAAATCATTTACCACGATACTTTGCCGCGCCGGGCGAGGTACACATGATTGGATGGGAATGAGTTCAATCGGACACGTGAGGTCCTACATTGTGGATTTGTTTGTCTATGTATGTGTTGCACGCATCAGGTCTGGTTCCGTTCGAACGCGTTCTCGAACGCTACACGAACGCGAACCTTCTGTTTACCGTTCGAATGCATTTTCGGACGCTACTCTAACGCGCACGCATTTTCTTAGTTTTATCATGCATCAGGTCTGGTCCCGTTCGAACGCGTCCTCAAACGCCCCACGAACGCGAACCTTCTGTTTATCATTCGAACGCATTTTACAAACGCTACACGAACGCGCACGTATTTTCTTTATTTTATCATGCATCAGGTCTGGTCCCGTTCGAACGCGTTCTCAAACGCTACACGAACGTGAACCTTCTGTTTACCGTTCGAACGCGTTTACGAACGCTACACGAACGCGCACAAACTGAACTGAGTCTTTTTCATCACACTTTATGCATAATTGCCCTATTAGTTATCCCTTTGTATTACGAACCTGATTGTTTCTCTTTATTACGCATGATTGTGCAATTGCCATTTATCTGTATTCCCCACATGTATGAGTACAATGTGCTTATTAATTTGTATGCTTGCCGTATGTTAATTTACCTTTATGCATGCAAATTCAGACATAGATTATATGCAAATAGGTTGTATGCAAACTTGAAAAATATGTTATATGCAAACTTATATATGAGCTTTGTATTTATGCATGCGAACTTATGAGTAAATTATCCTTGGAAATAAATGTTGCTTAGGCTTCGTTGAATTATTACACAAATCATTTTATTACAAGTGGCATAAGTAAGGGACCATTCTGAACCCAATGGTTTGAGGTCTTCCCTTTCGAGGGGTGAGTGCGGCCTTAAATCTTTATCCCGATTCACACCGGGTGGCGACTCCATCATTCTCCGGTTTAGTCCCCCGCGGGCTACTCCGTACTCCCAACCGGGCCGCGAGCCCGGAACAACATGTGTCGCCCAGTTTCTGTGTTCCCACAGGTAGCAGAGATCCGCACCCCCAATTCTAGTTTAGTGGCTTGAAGGACGGCGATACGTAACGCCCTCAGGGACAGGAGTGGCGTGATTTGGGGCACGGCGATACGTAACGCCCCTAAGTCATGGTTTTGCATTCCTGGCTCTAATTAGGCGTATGAGGGGACGGCGATACGTAACGCCCCCATACGTCATGTTTTTCAGATACAACCAGTTTTCAGATATCAAATTTTCAGAAAATAGTTTTCAGAAGTCAGATACAAGAAATGGTTTTCAGAAAGCAAATATTTTAGAAGCAGTTTTCAGAATAGATCCTTCGAATTTAAGTTTATAGAATCAGACTTTCAAAAGCAGATTTCAGAAAAGTTAAGTTTTACAAAAGAAATTCCAGACAAGTTTTTTTAAAATATTTTAGAGTTTTCAGACAAGCAAAATGATTTTCATATAATTTGGTTTTCTGGAAGAACCTTGGTTTCTGAATTAAGTATTTTCATTATAATATTCCAGTATTTATCGTCCACCCACTTAGATCGTTCAACGATCTAACCCTCTCCCATCATTTTATTTTGCAGGACCCTGGAGGACGAGCTCAGGAGGATGGATACTGATGGCAGTCAGTAGAGGGTCTGAGTCCACCATAATGTGTATAGAGTTACAGTTCAGTCAAAGTCATGTATTTTACATAATGCGTAGTAAAGATTTCTTTTGTGATATATTTAAATTTTATTGCCATGGTTGCCTTTTAGAGAAGTGTTGAGTTCATGACATGAGTCAAATGGTACATATATGTGTTAAAATGAGTTTGGGAAATGGTCCCACGTTTGAACTATAATTGAGATAAGTTAATAGAGATGTATACAGTCAGTAAGCGAAGGGCTCAGAGGAATAGTACGGTCTATTCCTTGCCGGTAGCATCACCGGAATCGGGGATGTTACAATTTGTTTCTCAAATGTTAAGCCCTTCAGCTCTCTGGAAATAGAGAGCTGAAGGCAATAAGGTTTTCAACCCTAATTGCTTCCAACCTTCTCTAAACACTTTAAAAACACCCAAAATTAATTTTTAACATCAAAACCAATATCAACACATGTTATAGAATAAAAATCAAGTTTTTCAAAATAAAAAATATTTTTATAAAAACATAAATTCATTTTAAATACACACTTGCATAAATTTTGAATCCAATACATAAACCAAATTAAAATCCCAATAAGAAATGTGTCGTGAAGAATTCTAGGTCACCTAAAGGTAGTCAAGTGATTCTAGAATGGTAGTCATACCTCTAAGCTTTAATCTAGAGTTCCAAACTTTAATTTTATGTTTATGTCTAACATAAATATTTTGACCTAATAACAAGTATATTGTGTTTATACCTCCAAAGCATCCTAACACAATTTATTAGCCTTATTTCAACATTAAGTTATGTGATCATTCATCCAATACATAAAAGAACATAACTTAAGAGAATTTCAAACTTACCTAGCAAGCTTGATGCAAAGATCCAATCTTCTTCTCTTTGTTGAAATGGTAGAAGAACCTCCAAGGTTTGCAAACTTCACTCCAAGATCCAATATTGATTCCAATGTTAGCAAGCTTCAATCCAATTTCCAATCTCGATTTCTCCTAGATGAAATATTGTAGAGACTTCACAAGCTTCTCTAAACACTTCTCTAACTTAGGCTAATTTCTCTAAGAATTTGTTTGTACTTAGCTTTCTCAAGCTTTTGCTTTTTTTATTTAAAATCTTCCTAAAGTTTTCTATTTATAGCAAAACTTAGGAAATTTTTAATTAATAAAAATTATAATCAATTTTTAGGTGGGCTTAATTTAATTTGTCCAAATATATATAATGAGGTGTGACTAATCTCCATTGTCGACCACTTTGATTTAATCCAATTAAATCAAGACAAGGATTAGGAAATAGATTAGTTTAATGTTTGCCAATTTGATTTAATCCAATTAAATCAAGTCAAAATCACATATTATTACATACTTACAATTATCATAATATCCTCAAATGGTAGAGATAATTATGTTTTTACAATTAAGCCCTTGTGTAATTATTGAATTAATCCAATTAGGCCAAATTAAATAATCAATGTTATCCAATAACACTTGATTATCTTGGTGTATAATTATAATATCAAATATTATCTTTTATTAAAATTAATCGGCTACCCAAGTGCTCAACGAGTACACTTCATGTTGGGACTCTCTAAGTTCAGACACGTTCGTCATGTAAGCCTAGCTAATATGTACGCAATTCGGCCACCTCTAAATTCACAAAGAACACGAACGACCTTTCTGAACTATACAAGTCGATGTCATCACATATGTTTAACAATCCTTCTGTCATAGGCTATCCGAGTTGTGCTTAGGAAATATAGAATACACTGTCAAGTTTCCAAAGGCGCACATCTGATGTCGATATATCCATGATTCTTTACAACTGATGCGATACACCATAGGTGATCAGCTTTGGCCAAAGTCTTAATAATCGTGACTTACTCACATGGATACTTAAACCCCTTATGGTATATTTACAGGCCGACGGATCCTATATTGACTCACACTTGATTACTGAGGGCATCGGTCCACACCCAACAAACATCTAGAGGCCATACCATGAAAGGTTTCTAACATACATGGCATTAAAGTGTGGAGGATCTCACACAAAATCAATGTTATCCTATAGTCAAATGATTACATATGCTACTCGACTCGAGGAGATTTCTATTGACGGTGGTGTGTACTTCCAACTATTAGAAATCACTTGTGATTCATTCAGTATTCTGTCCAACCAATACCCACATGTCTATATGAGTTTCCAAAGCTCATGGTACATCGGGTTAAACCATTGGAACTCCAATTCAAATATACGACATGTGCTAGTCTTCTAAGTTATAGGAATTCGACCGTATTACAAAACCAACGACTAAGAATATTTACTTTAAGAATAGTTTACAATATCAATATTTATCCCAATGTCGATCATCTAGTGTCCAGTATTAATACAAGACTATTCTAAGGTCGATGTCAGTCTTAGCATATCTATACATCAATCTAATACGCATAATGACAATACCATTAATAAGATATGAAATGAAAATGTAGTTATTTTATTAATAAATAATAAAATATACAATTCAGATTGGCACTCCAAGCACTAAATCTAACACCTTCATCAAAGCGGTCATCGCTGAGACCATTGCCTCATGATGAGACTGTTCTGAAGGCTGCCCGAGCATGCCCTGTAATGACTCCATCATCAAAGATGATATAGCCATAGGTTTATGCTTTGCAGCAAGAACCTCAGATATCCCTATTAGCAAGTAGCAGCGGGCTTTCTCATTAGCCTCGACCCATTTTTGGTAGGCTTCGCGCATAGCTTGGCCAGAGTTTCTGCCTGGCTCGAAAGGACACTTCTTCATCTTGACAAACTTAAGGTTTTCACAAACCATAATGGCATTTATGTTACTTTTCCATTTTACATAATTTTCTCCCATCAATCTATCATTAGAGAGAGTATCAATTATTGGAGAAACCATGACTGAAATAAAACAAAGTAAACATGCATTTAAAATTCATTCATTGTATATTATAATTATCAAACATTTAGGCATAAAATTAAACATGATGCATGAACTATGTAGGGGTGTTTGCGGTGCGGTTCGGGTCATTTTTTCATTTTACACTTCAAACCGTGCGGGTTAGCGGTTTGGGAAATTAGAAACCGAAACTGAAAATTTGATAAGAAAAGTCGCGGCGATTAGAGTCGGAGGTTCAGCGGTTTGGGTTGACGTTTGGATTAGAAAAATTTTAATGAAAATTTTGTGTGTTTTCACATAATAATTGAAGATAAAAAATACCTAATTTTCATTTATATATTGCATATTATAATATGATCATTAAATATCTTAAATTTCATGGTTAAAGAAGAAGAAAAATATAAAATAATTTCAAATTTAAACGTGTGTCGGCGGTTTAAGCGGTTCGGGTCTCGGGTCGGGTCAAAATTTACTATTTGGGCGATTCGGGTCGCGGTTTGAGTCAAAAACGTGAACCGACCCAAAATTTACAGTTCAGTTCACGTTAACCGGAAATCATTTTTAATATTTTTCCAAACCGTGAGGTTCGGTTCGGGTTGGTGCGGTTCAGGTCGGGTTGCGATTTGAACCGAAACTGTGAACACCCCTAGAACCATGTATAATGAATTAGAAACCTAAGGGAATTACTATGCCACATAAATTTATCATCCCACAAATAAGTACCGTCGTAGGGTAGGTCAAGTATTTGCATGATAGATTGAGACAATCTCAATTGAATAATATATATGGGAATTACTCTTATTCCTATATTAACCAACACCGTTTGATTTGATCAAGAAATTTTTATTAACATTTAATCATTCCTTCGTGAGTGTAACCCGTCGTTTCTGAACCTTTGGAATTAACTAGTGAAGTGCTGCTGTATGGTAGGTCAGTTCACCAGATATATCTAGAGTTTCTATCCTCTCGAAATCCAAACTTGATTTTTGACCCAAAATGGACACCATCCGTAGGGGGAAGAAAACAAAGCCGTCTTGATGCGCCTTTTGAATCGTTTTCGGACTAACAACAGAGATCGCGGGATATATTATCGTATGTCCCTCTCACACTCACTATTTTAATTTTAAGGTTTCTATTTAAGATATCTAATATTTTAATTTACTAGTGTCTATAAATTTATGAGCAGCTAAAACATAACTTTCATTTATATTAGTGCACTATTATTGATCTTACCAATTTTAACTCTTAAAATTTTAACTCACTAATATCTATTAGTCTCTACTAATTATTTACTCAATTAAACTAATTTAATTAAGTTAGGTTTAGTGACCTAATATATTTTTACTCTTAAAATATTGGTACACTAAGAAGTTCAAAATTTAAAATTATAAAGTGGACAAAATTTTAATTAAACCATTTATTTAATCTAAGCGCGTTATAAATTTCAATGGTATGTGTAGTTGTATCTCGAATGCATACCACACTACCGTCCATTCGGAATCGGCTATGGAATTTACGTTTGGGTTTCCATCCGATATATCAATAGAATTCATGATATACTTATTAAACCCATAATTTTAGAATTTCCAATTTTAAATCATTAAACCAATTAATCTAATTAATTCAATTTCATGCATATCATATTCCAATTTAACCGTTTTAAATTTCATAAATCATATTTTATATCTAGAATATTCATGCATCCAAAACATATTATGGCATGTGAAAATGCAATATTATGCACCCTAAGCTATATGACATGTTATTCAAATATTTCGAATTAAACATACATATAATATAAAATAAATTTTGCATTGACCGGAATTTTATTTTTCCTATACTAATCTAATTAATACATAAATTCCAAGGCATCATTTGGTCTTCAAATCTTGACTCCATGGATTATCCTACGCAAATTATGTTCCTCGAGTAGTAACATTCGCAATATATGGATATAATGTTTCAAGTATCGTGTTCTAACTACGGACCACATTAGCACTTTGGATCGTGAGATATGCTTTCGCGTGGTAATCACTTCCACACGTCGCCATCAAACTCACCATGCCTATGCTTACCATAGTTTCCCTCAACCACGATCCACAGTTACCAAACATTGCTCAATTACTACCTAAGTTTCCTTATTGGTAATGTGCTCTAAATTAAAAAGAATTAAATATTTACATAGGAAAATAAAAATACAACATTTGTAAAATTGGCCTTATGGTTTTACATTCCCAAAATCAAAAACAACATAAAATAAGAGCCGAAAAAATTTACGATCAATGTAAAAACCACCCATCACATGAATCAACAATAAACATTCATCTCATAAATATTAATATGTGTCTACTCATCTAAACATGCATATAATTATTTATATCTCATATAAACAAATAAAAACAGTAACTTTAAATGAAAATAGAAGAATTAATAACACTTTTCAACCTCGCTCTTGATTTCAATTGTAGGATAAACACCTTAGGCTCCTAGGATCGGCCTTGAAAAATTTTTATACCCTTCCCTACGCTTGGCCGAATGTAGTCAGCTTCCTCACTGAAATTTTTCTTCTATTTTTAATAAAATTCCAGCCCCTGAACAACTCCTAAACAGCGGCTCAGATCTGGATTGTTTTGGACCAAAAATACGCCCAACTCACTGCCCAAATCAGCCCCTTTTTTGCGTGAACCAAACCAGTGCTTCAGATCTGATTTGTCACCAAAAACAGCCCCACAACACTCTTGAAACTCCCTTTAATGTTCCCTAATATTTTTGGATTAAATCCAAATCAAACCGAGCCCTTAAACCCCCAAAGTAAGTGGCGGCAGTGAGCAATATATTGCTCACTGTCGAAACAAGAATAAATAAGAGTATGATAAGGATGTTTGATTCAACTCTGAATGCCCTTCCGAGGTATGTCTCGTAACCAATAGAAACTAGTGTGGGCTAGAGTCACAACCTAATCTCTAATCACTTTAGAAATTGAATAATTATCACACAAGAGTTTCTGGTTTTGTTTTTGTTCTTCTTCTTTTCTTTCAACTCTTGAGATAAAACTTAGAACATGAAAAGGTGGCTAGGGTTTGAAAATTATGAATTAGGTTAAAATGAATAACAATTATCATTTTATACTTAAGGTTTTATTTTATAAAATAAAATAAAAACCATTCCCTTCCCTATTATGAAATTTCGGCCAGCCCTTTCCCTTTTTAGTAACATCCAATTTTACTTAATGTTATCATTATAACAAAAGATGTTACAAAAAAAAAAACAATTATGTAGTTACCATTTAAAAATTATAACTTCCATACCAACCAAAAGATTTCCAAATACCTATTTTTGGAATAACATAATTTACTTTTATTAAATTATACAATATAATCTAATAATTTATAATAAATAATTATCATATAATTATTTATTATAAAACCATATATTAAAATTAACGTATAATTTCAAGTGTGACAAAATAATATTATTAATCATATTAATAATATATATATATATATATATATATGAGTATATAATTGGACTATCCAATTATATTTAATCTGTTATAGTATATCGAGCTAGCAAAGAGACCAAATAGACCTACGGTTTCGAGCTCCAATAATCATGAAATATTAATTAAACTCTTAATTAAATAATCTGAATTATTAATTTCGGGTTATTCCACTAAAAATCTGAACATGCACTCTCATTGTCGTAGATAGATAATATAAGTCGAACTACGTCGGTGTCCATCGATATAGTCATTACATACGGATTGACCATTCAAGAGTATCTCATAATTATAGCCGGGTCATAATGTCCGTTATACCCCTTTAATTATTTTTACCTTAAGTACCATTGATTCTCTAATGAACGATTTATTCATAACCATTATGAATGTTAATCTTTCTATTCGTAATAGAAAGACTTGAGCACTATAATCGTTCAAGTACTGAATCAACCCTTAAGGAATATACTCTTCTCCTTCTCGCAAGAATGAGTGAACTCTCTATCTATGTAAAATATCTACAGCTACACACCAAACCATGTCCCCAAAGTACGTAACTATTGGTTGGGATTGCTATACCAACTTCAACTTTGTAAATCAAAGGACATAGCCTGTCATGTAGGAGTTCGTAGTACACTCAGGATTAAGATCAATCCATATATGACCATATAGTAGATTGAAAATAATTTTTTTATTTAACATATATTATAAGAAACTCATTTCTATCTAGGTCCAGTCCTATATGATCATATCATATAAGGTGCCTTCATTCTCATGTCATCACATGGATGATCTCGAATCAAGGTCGCCATATAATTATAGAATGGACCGCAACTATAGATAAACCACAAATAAAGTACCCGCTTTGTTTGCTCTCTATGGACTATTTTAGATTACTTACTTCATACTTAAATCCTCTTGTGTATGATGGTCATACACTAAGTCTGAAGGCACATGAGTAATCAATGATAAACAGGATAATTTACAATATGCGATATTAAACAAACACTTTGATAAATCAATAATGCATCTTTTTATTTCATAAAATATAATTATGTTTACATTATATAAAGCTCTAGGGCATATATCTCAACAGTTATTGCATGATTTTCTGTGTGCAGTAGGTTGGTGTTTATTGTTATTACCCATTGTCATTTAGTTTCAAAAATATGAGAATGTTTTATATACTTATGATGATGTGATGCTTATTTATATAGTTTATATATATGCATTGTTCTGTAACTTTATTTCTACTATTCCCTTTGTTTTTCACGGATATGTTGTTTGCTATTATTTCAGGTGAGCAATTTGACATCTTCATCGACTTCAAGACTAGTGGAAGTTAGGTTTTAGATCTATCTAAATGGTTGAAAGTTGTCTATTTTATTCTTACATCTATTTTCATAGTATTTGTATTATGTTGGTTTGTCACGGAATGGCAAAGTGGGAGATTGTTGGGTCTGTGTGTTGGCCAATTCCATAACAAACCAAGCTCAATTTAGTTGTAATAAGTATTAAAGATCTCTGAGTAATTGGAAGAAATTGGATGAAGATTTCATAGTTCACGGTCGAGTTGCGTTCGTCCCAACATTCGAACGAAACATTCCAGTATCTTCACGTTCGAGTTACGTTCGTCGTCACGTTCGAAGGTGATTTGCAGAACAATGCGCATTCGTCACGCGTTCAATTGGAATTCAAACGTCCTGGCGTATTTTGCTTACTTTGGAAATGTTTTAAAGTCTTTTCAGAGACTTGGAAACCCTACCAATGTAATTAAAAGCCTTAGCCACTTTACATGTGGTTAGAAACATGATATTCAGAGCCTTCATATCTTTTGTTTCCTTCTACTTAACAACTTGAAGACATATTGAATCACATGTCTTTTTTCTTTTGGTGAGTTTCTCATTTGATAATAATCAACACAAACACAACTCTAGCTAATATCCTAAACCTTTAGATAATACAATGATAAATTGATGTTATTTGGAGTTAGAAATCTCTTGAAATCTCCTTTTTAATATTCGAGGATATCTATTCATTCATTTGAAAAGATTAAAGGGATTGAGACATTTTATTATTGTTTACGGGACCAGGGCTATTATTAAAATTTTGTGAAAAATAAACAGTGGATGCTCATTAATTAATAAATAAAAATTCGGAATAAATTGTAAGGGCCCGTATACATAAAGTGGGATTCGGAATAAATTGTTTGGGCTTTGCAAAGATAAAGGCCTCATAGCCATTGTATAAAGATGCAAACAGATCCAACTCAGACCAAGTAAAGCATGTGTCAGTTCTTGATTGGCTGATGAAAACCAAACACAGTGGAAAGGCTGTGGCCCGAAATCCACGTGTAATCAAACAATTGGTGGAAGCAACGTGTAATTATTTGCAATCTATTATTATTATAAAGGGTTACAGGAAAGTATGACATGTCGTTCATGTAACTCTATATTATTAATTAATAGCATAATACAATTTTAAAAAAAAAAAACGCGAGCATTAGTGACGATGAATCTCTTGAGTTTGGGTTATGTAATGGACGCTGTGGCGTGGAAAGGGCTTGTTTATACAATATTTATTCTTCATTTTGTGTTTGCTTGTCAGCTCCTTTTGTTGCAGCCTCTTGTTTCCGCTTTAGGTAAATTTTTTTTTTTGAACTTTGATCTCTGTTCGTTTTATTTAAATTTACTTTTCAAAATTAAGGCATTTTTTATTTTTCTTTTGGAATTAATTTGGGTGAAAATGGAATTACATGCCTTGATCTATTTCTGCTGTGTAAAACTTTTTGTTTCGAGATTGGAAATTATTGGATGTTAATTGTAATTTGAGTGTCAGTTTGAATTATTGGATGTTAATGAAAGCTAGTCAACGTTTCTAGTGTTTCCTGACTTTTCAATTTGCATGAATCTTTAGTTGATTATTTTTGGGTTTAAATAAACATGTAATTGGGTTCATTCAGCTCATGTTTCTTTGAATAATGTGCTCACATGTTCTAATCTGCACAAAGAAATAACTGTTGGTTCTTATTTGATTATCTTTTGGCAGGTGGTCAGTTTCCTGTTTTTGTGGTTCTTAGGGTCAGTTTGGTAGAGTGATGCTGTGGCTTAAAGCCAGAGCTACTGTTGTGTTTGTGAAATAAAAGTTTAAAGTATTTTAAATAACAATTTTGTCAAAAAAAGGTTTTTCATCATATAAGTGTGTGATTGAATCACATTAGCTTCCAAACCTCTTTAGTTCTGTAGCTTTTATGCTAGCAGTATCAAAAGAGCCTTAGTCCATTTAAGTATAATGTTGTGTATCTTATGCGTTTGACTTGGATTTTGTAGATGGAAAACCTGGTAATGCAGCTGAATTGTTCGAGAGAGTTTCACAAAGTATAAAAGTGAAACATTTCAATGAGGCACTTAATGATCTCAATGCTGCTATTGAGGCTGATCCTAATCTTTCAGAAGCCTATTTTCGCCGTGGATCTGTTCTTCGGCAGTTATGCAGGTTGTTTAGTAGTGAATATGTATATATCCTTTTTATATTTCAATATTGCAATTTTCATGTGTCCTTCAAGAGTAACAAAATACTGGGAACTTTTGAAAGGTTTTGAGGCATTTTCTGAATGTAATTAACTATTTGGCACTTTTCATTCATTTTGCATGAACATTTTAGACATATAACCTGTTGCTTTAATGATCATTTAACTCCATCCTCGCTTGATCGTACTTCGAAGGAATGCTAATTCTTTGTCATGCCCTTTATGCCCCTCGCAATTGACACATTTTCCTACTCCGAGGGACCTTTTTTCTTTCTGTTCACATGATTGTTCGTAACCTTTATCTGCAATCATTATGATCCCACCACCAAGCAGATTAGTGCAGCTCCGAAACATTTGTACTCGGAGCTCGAAACTGCCTGTGTAGGAGCATGATATTAACCTATACATGTGAGAACTATGTTGATTAGAAAAGAATGGAACTAGGGTACTATTAGATTGCTAATCATCAGTCTTGTTTAAGTTGGTTTCTCTCAGAAGCTTTAAAGACGCCAAATGGAGTTGAATTGTTCTTCTTACACCAGCCAAGAGCCTGTAGTTTTAATTGTATTTATTTATCTAAGTGGATTAGAAAAGAATGGAACTAGGGCACTAGTAGATTGCTAATCACCAGTTTTGTTCAAGTTGGGTTCTCTAAGAAGTTTTAAAGATACCAAATGGGCTTTAATTGTTCTTCTGACACCATCCACAAGTCAGTACTTTTAATTATCTTTGTTTATCTAAGTGGAAATGGGCAGTTGTGGAAGGAACTATATATTATGTAAAGATCATTTGAATATTAGAAAGGCATGTGGAACACCCCCCTCACTCTCTCGTTCCTCCAACTTCTGATGGAAACTCATATGATTCAGGTGCTTTTTCGATGTAGATATGAGGAATCTGAGAAGAACTACAGAAAGTATCTAGAGTTAAAGCCAGGGAACTCAGTTGCAGAAAAAGAGCTCTCTCAATTGCTGCAGGCTCAGAGTGCTTTGGATTCCTCTTTGAAGCTCTATGATTCTGGGGACTATAAAAAATCCTTGGAATACGTGGATAAAGTTGTACTTGTTTTTTCTCCAGCGTGTTCAAAGGTATCATATCCTTGTGTGTGTTAACACAATTTTCTTTGATATATTTGTCTTAGTTATAATTCTTAATTATTCCAGCAGGTTTTGGTAGGATTCCCAGAGTTAGGATAAGTCGGCAAGTTTAGCACTTGGCAGACTACTAACTTGATAACAATTGCATGATGCAGGCCAAACTCCTGAAAGTGAAGTTGTTATTTGCAGCTAATGATTATGCTAGTGCTATTTCTGAAACTGGGTATATTCTCAAGGAAGATGAAAATAATCTGGAGGCCTTGCTGCTCCGTGGCCGTGCCTACTACTATTTAGCAGATCATGATGTTGCTCAAAGGTTTGTCGAACTTATCATATTTCAATATAATACTTGTTTATGATTATAACTTCACAATCATGAAAATATGTTCTTTCCAGGCATTTCCAGAAAGGCCTTCGCCTGGATCCGGAGCACAATGAACTGAAGAATGCATATTTTGCATTGAAAAAATTACTCAAGAAGACCAAAAGTGTAAGACCTCCAATAAATTCTTTGTTGTTCCTGTTCCCTTGTCTTTTTTTTTTTTTTTTTTGGGCTTTTATGAAGTGGAGGTAGCTTTGGTGTTTTTCTCATCTGTGATCCTATTTAAGACTTAATATGGCAATTTGTGTTCTGTTATGTATTATATCCGACATCTGAGTAGTGTACCTGAACTTGATTGTGTTTTATACAGGCAGAAGATAATGTAAATAAGGGTAAGCTGCGGGTTGCAGTGGAGGACTTCAAGGAGGCTCTTGCACTGGACCCTAATCATACGGCACATAATGTGCATCTTCATCTTGGTTTGTGTAAGGTCTTGGTCAATCTTGGTAGGGGTAAGGATGCTTTAAGTAGTTGCACTGATGCGCTTAACATTGATGGGGAGCTTATCGAAGCTTTGGTTCAGGTTTGTTGTGTTTCCGTACCCTCGTCTAATATGTTAATTGAAGTCTTTATACATGAAATTATCTCTATATTGATGTGGCTTCCTTCCATCAGGATGAGGCCAATTTGTTTGGCTTCTTTTTCATATGTCGGAGTTCATGTTATTCCTTATTGACATTTTCAGAGGGGTGAAGCTAAACTTTTAACTGAGGACTGGGAAGGAGCTGTTGAGGACTTGAAATCAGCTGCACAACAATCACCTCAGGTTAGTCATATAAATGCTCATATTATATTTGCCTGAAGATTCTATTAAGCTCTGAAAATAATTTCATAGGCTGCCAGCATAGTTCCTCAATCAATTAGATCACTTTGCAATACCTTATTGACTTATTGTAGATATGCTGGCCCAGATCTCGAAGACTTGTTTATATGGTGTTAACATTCTTATACACATGCCTGTTTAGAGCTTGTTGTTTAATAAGTGTTGGAGCTTTGGATTATGGTTTATAGATATTTTCTTACCCAATTGTATCCGTGGATTTGTAAGGCTTGAAATTTGCTATATCTGCAGGATACGAATATCCGGGAAGCATTGATGAGAGCTGAGAAAGCTTTGAAGATGAGCAAACGCAAGGACTGGTACAAGATTTTGGGAGTTTCAAAGACTGCATCAATATCGGAAATCAAGCGTGCCTACAAGAAGCTTGCTCTGCAGTGGCACCCAGATAAGAATGTCGATAATAGAGAAGAGGCAGAGAACAAATTTCGTGAAATTGCTGCAGCATATGAGGTTTGACTCCGGAAATTTGGACTCTTCATACTCAACTTTTAACACAAACTTTTTCCATGTTCTGCTGCTTTTGATGTCACGTCTCCTAACCGGGGCACTTGTATTGTACCTTGCAGGTTCTTGGAGATGATGATAAGCGTGCAAGATATGATAGAGGGGAAGATATTGAAGATATGGGAATGGGTGGAGGAGGTGGTTTCAACTTTGGTGGTGGGGGACAACAATTCACTTTTCATTTTGATGGAGGTTTTCCTGGCGGTTTTGGAGGTGGCAGCGGCTTTCCTGGTGGTTTTGGATTTAATTTTTGATTTCAGTGGAGCAGGGCCATATTGGTTCACAAAAGCTTACAAGGGCGGAATTGTTTCCATCAGCCGGGAATGCCAATTAATGGCGGTATGTAGTTTAGACCATCAAAGGAGGCTTGTTTATGGAAAATTTCTCTCTATAGTCTATATTACAAAGTTTTGCTTCATAGTTGATTAAAGGAAATTATTAGCCCTTTTGTTATTAATATGCTTGGACCCCAACTGACCATAAATTTCATTTCACATGATGATTGAATAAATTTTTTCTTCAACAGAGAATAATATAGCATATACAGTATTTATATTATAATAATAAGTTGCCTCAGATCAAAATGTGAAAGTAGTCATTTGCTAGGAATTTTTCTCTGGTAACTGTATTTTCTGTTAGGAATATCACTTCTCCTGTAAATCCCAACTGTTAAGACCAGATATGATTATTTTCTGAGACTAAATTCTCATATCCGAAACCGAATCGAAAACCATAATCTAATATCTCATACCTATCTATAAAAAAATTTGCAGATATCTGTCCATTTTTTTATATCCGAAAAATAAATTTTAAATTAATAAATTTAATTTATTTATTATGTGAAATTTTGTTTTGTTTTTATCAATATTATATTTATTTATTTTTTAATCTAATATTCGATATCGGAAATACTAATATTAATTTTGAAATTGAAATCTAAATATCATTCATTAAACTTTGGATGTGAGTAATTTTTACAATCAAATAATATCTGGTATTCAAACTATCCAACCAAATTATCATCCCTATTCCTATCTCTGTTTTGATCATAATTCATCAAAACATAGATAAAAGTATTGAAGTCAGTAACCGACTTCTGATAATGATGTAATTATTTGAAAGAATAAAGATCACAGTTCAAACTTTAAACAAAATAATATAAAGATCTGATCATCAACCAATACAAATTCGCAGCATCGACCGAAATACCAAACAAAATCTTAGCATCCCAGAAACAAAATTATAGACACAAAGATACAACTACAAAAGCTGCAAATCCGAAGGACGGCATTGATATTGCGGGGAGGTTCAAACTAATAGCACCAGAAGTATCAATGGAGGCATCATCGGAAGAACCTTTTGGAGTCGCAGCAACTGGGACGTCCTTCTCTGGCTTGGAAGGTGCTGGAGCTGGGGCTAGTGACCCGAAAAGGTCCAATGGAAGCAGCACCTGATCAACCTGATACACAGCTAAATTGCTTCCACTAAATATAGTGTTAGCCACAGTTGCTTCATTAACCCCAGTTGTTAAGTTTGCTTGATTCCCTGATGTTGTGACATTAAGTGGGAACTCGCCGTCATTGCTATTTCCAGCCTGAGTTCTCAGAGGATTGCTTGCAGTTTGGAACTGTGAAATAGACATCGAAGTTGGGAGAACATGGAACTGCACAAGCTGGACCTTTTGCTGATCACTCAGCGAGTTGAGTGTGCCTGATTTGAGATTAGCAAAAGCATTATCAGTAGGTGCGAATACTGTAAGGCCTTGGTTTGAGTTGTTGAGTTGTGTGTTGATTTGGTCATCTTGCTGGGTGTTCTCGAGTAGGCGAATGAAGGAAGTAAACTGGCCAGCCTTTTCAAGGATTGCTGTTATATTGGAGGGGCCTGATGGCGCTGCAGCAGGTGCTTGAGCAGAAGTTTTTGAGCAGTGAAGAATGAAAACAAACAGGAGGTAAAACAGCTTTGTCATTTTGTTAGATCTCTACTGTTGTTATTGAGACTGTGGCCCTTGACTATTTTTGTTTCAAGTGATAATGAAGAAGAGTATTCAATATTCAAGCATATATATATTGACTGAAATCAGATGCAAGAGATTGTAAAAGTTAGGTGAAAGGGTCCAATTTATTATGGTGAAGAGGCAACCTCACAATGGGTATCTTTCTTTTGAAGGAAGATATATCAAGAAAAATTGTATTCCAAGGCAGGGAAGTAATAGCAGAAATACAATTGAATAATAATGAGGTGGGTATTATTGGCATATATATGGTTTTTGCTTGTTTTTGGGGACAACTTTAAGAAGAAAACTTTAAGTTCAAGTTTTCAATAGTAGCACTATAAAGAGATTCAAATAATTTTTAACTGTGAGAAAGTAGTTTTTTTTTTTTTTTTTTTAATATGATTTTAAACACAACCAAATAAATTATTATTTTGACCGCAATCTGCAATTCAACCTCGAAAATATTTTTAGCAATCAATATTTGTGATCAATGCCCCTGAATGACTGTCTCATCCGTATGTAATCTGGACAATTGAATTTCCTATGATCTTGAAGACAGAAAACAAAGTGATAAAAGTGACTGATTTTAGGCTTAAAAGAAGAGTGAATTAGAAATTTATTGGGACTAACCTTGATGATCACCACAATATAAATAAGGGAATCTGTATGAAGTTTTGGACCTGGACTGGGCAGGGCTTCTCTTAATTGATGGAAGTTAAAGCCTAGACTTTTGTGTTGTTTTATTTCATTATTTATTTATTTTTTGAATAATACTTTTCTTTTCTCTCAACGCACTTTTAAAAAATAAATTTAATTTAAAAAAATTATATTAAAAAATGACAAATACTAATCTAATTGAATTCAAAATCTTGTTTTAATTGAAATCAAAATCTATTGTTATATAAAAAATAAAAATTATAATTATTAAAATTATTTTAGGAAGTTAACTGTTCTATTATAATTGAAATCAAAATTTATAATTATATAAAATATAATTATTAAAATTATATTAGCAAATACATTTAAAAAAAAAAAAAAACCTAATCTAAATGGAAATAAAAACATTTCCTATTCTAACTGAAATCATCTTTCAATATTCTAATTGAAACCAAATTCGACAATTATAAAAAAATTAATTAATTAAAACATAAACATAAAATCACTATTTTTTTAACATATTAAAATCTAAATAGTACAACATTTTATTGCTCCCTTAACGCACCATATAGGATTATTTTAAAAAATAAATTTAATTTAAAAATTATATTAATAATATAAATATTAATCTAATTGAATCAAATTCTTTCACTATTATAATTAAAATCAAAATATATAATTATATAAAAATAAAAACTAAATTATATTTAAAAAAAGACATACTAATCAAATTGAATTCAGAATCTTTTATTATTCTAATTGAAATCAAAATTTATAATTATAAAAAATAAAAAACTATAATTATTAAAATTATAGTAGCAAGTTAATTATTCTACTGTAATTGAAATCAAAATACATAATTATATAAAATATGATTATTAAAATTATCTTAGCGTATACATAAAAAAATACTAATCTAATCAGAAATAAAAATATTTCATATTCTAATTGAAACTATATTTCATTATTCTAATTGAAATCAAAAATTTTAATTATAAAAAAAATTAATTAATTAAAACCTAAAATCACTATTTTTTTATCATATTAAAATTTAAAATTTAAATGTTTTCATGCCCCCTCTCGCAACACATAAGATTATTTTTTTAAAAAAAATTAATTTAGAAAATTATATTAAAAATGACAAATACTAATCTGATTGAAATCAAAATATTTTATTATTCTAATTGGAATCAAAATTTATAGATATAATTATATAAAAATAAAAACTAAATTATATTTTTTTTAAAAGATTTTTTATGATACTGATTTTAAGTGAGTCAATTTCTTAATTTTAATAAAAGTCAAATGTATCTTTGCTCGCTGAGAAGGTTATGAACCAACGCTTGGTTTATGTTGACTTTGAGCTTTAATTGAAGAAAAATAAGTTATGTAAGTGGTTTAAATGAAAATTCATATATTACTTTACCCATAATTTATATTTTAGGTTAATAATGTGAATTATGTTTTCAAACTGAACAAAGTACAGACCATATATTAGTATATATAAAAGTTATATGTTTTCGTATTTTCTTAACGCACCATGTATGATTATTAAAAAACTAATTAAATTTTAAAAAGTATATTAAAAAAAGAAAGATACTAATCTATTGAATTTAAAACATTTTAATATTCTAATTGAAATCTGTAACTGCCTAAATTTTTCATAATAACCATAGCAGAATTTTGGTGCCTAAAATGGGAATTTTATATCTTAATTTATTGTAAGCCCAAATTTAATTAAAAAAAAAATAGCAAAAGAAAACTGTCCCATTTCACACCAGCAATTTTCTCATAAAAGGCCCAAATCAACTTATATGGGTAGGTAGTTGGGCAATCTCATGTATTAAACAAAGTCCAAATACCAAGCAATGTCCGGCTCAAGTTCTACACAAATCTTTCATGTGTTTAATTATGTGAAAAATACACACAAGCTTACCATTTTTCCTTCACCTTGACCGAACCAATAGAGAGAGGAAAGGTAGAAAATTATAGCTTTTGGAGAAGCAAACTAGTTGCAAGAAAAAGAGTTATAGTTTTGATAGACGGTGGCCGGCGGTTCGGTTCCGATTCCACACTATTGTGGAACCGAGAACTTAACCGGACCGGACCGGAATCGGATGGTTCCGATTCTGTTACGGTTCCTCTTCCGTTTTTTTTTTTAATTTTAATAATAAATTTTAAAAAATAGAAAAAATTATATACCAAAACGACCCTTTAATCGTAATGTTTTTTTCATCATTTTTATAGAATCTTTTTTATAAAAAAATTTTAACATAGAATTCTTTTTATAGCCAACCCTTGGCTAGTGCTTTCTTCATATAAGCGATGTGGGATATTTGTTACTTGGCTATTGTGTCCCACATCGCTTATATGAAGAAATCAATAACCAATAGTTGGTTATAAAAATGATGTGGGTGTGGGCATTCATGTTTTAGTATTGAAATTTTAAATCTCATTACTATTTTTCTAAAAATTATTATTAAAATTTTTTTAAAAAAATTGGAAAACGATTTTAGGATTCCAAGCCATTGGGGGAACCCGATTCCGGTTGGAACCGCTGGAACCATTCGGTTCCAGCGGTTCCAACCGGTTCGGTTAGGGTCCGGTTCGGAACCCGAATCTTGGCCGGGTCTAAGTTTTGAAGGTTCTTTTGGAGCACCTAAACAATATGAAGAGTAATTAGGTAAGGTTTCTAAAATCACTTTAATTTCAAATTTTTTACATATAAGGGATGAGTATTTATGTGATTGATGGATGGTAGAATGATGATGAATGGTTAAGGAGTATTGAAATCGGCATTGGAAGCTTTAGAGACCAAATATCACTCTAAATCTAATTTGGGGATTGCTCTGTGCAGATTGTAGTATTTTATTTATAAATTGAGTTCTATAATTCATATTAATGAACCGTAAAAACCTACGAAAGCTAGACATAATAACGAAAAACATAATCAAAAAATCAAATCATTCTATGATGAAATGATCTTGTAGTAATTATAGAACTTTGGACATTGTGTGTTATGGTTAGTCTTTATTTTTGAATTTTACTTCAAAAGACCTTACTTATTAGTAGTACCACTTCCCTATTAACATATATTGATGAAATTGGGTGTTGGTTATGCCTTGGTAGTAATTGAAACCCTAATAGCAACATCAATCCGAAACTGGTTCTCCAATGCACAAAGTGTACTAATTTGCTTATAACTCGAGTTTTAGGAATCGAAATAAGGATCCGTAAAAACCCCCAGAAAATAAACACCCAAAGGATGACTTTATTAAAATTTCAGTTCAAGACCTATTCGTAATTATTCCCAACAAAATTTCAAAGTCTGCAATATTTTGTGATATGTTAGCTAGGATAACTGGTTCTCCAATGCACAAAGTGTACTAACCTATGTTTATTATTCAATGCTAGATTCCTCTCGAGATCTACCGTCTGACTTTGCTTGATCTCGAAGCTTTGATATATATATACTGTGAGTGGAAATTTTACTTTTCAAATGACTTCTTAATTTTATTTGCGATATTATAAGTATTGTTTTATTTGAGACATTTGAAATGTTTTGGCTATGATTTATACATTTAAGATATCTTGGATATGAGGAGATTTATTTGAGCATGATGTATCTTCTTATGATAATTTTTAAAGTTATATTTACTTTTAATTGATTTTATATTTAAGAGATGATATTGATGATTTACGAATTTTTATTTTGAGAGACGATTTTGACGATTTATGGATCTTTATTTTGAGAGATGATTTTGATAATGATTGGGGCCAAACCCGATATCAAAGTATTGTGGAAGGTCATATGTACATGTGTAGATAAAAATAAAGGAAATCTCATCTCATAGTAAAGATTCGATGGCAATACATAACTGGTCAGGACCCCCTATCTCAGAAATATATTTTGGCTATCAGTTATAGCCGAGTTTCCCAAAGATGGTTGTTTTATGATGATGCTAGTTTTAAACTTATTTGGATTTTTGCCAGAGTTTGCTAGAGACTATAATGATACTAGTTTTGAACTTGTTTTTGTTATTAGCAAATTTTGTTTTATGCTTTTGATGAGCGGAAAATATATCAATATTTACCGCCCCTTTTACTTAATATTTTGTTTAGTTTCTCGGGTTTGATGAACGTTTTGATGTGTTTTAGTTTATTTTGCAGATAAAATAATATTGGGACACAATGAAATCATTTAGGACGAAATGTGGGTCAAATAAGGGCAAAAATTGGAGTTGACATATTAATTTTGGAGATTGAAAACTTGAAAGGGCGTTTTAACGAAGTGCAGTTTTGGAAATTCCAGTTTTGTGCATCTGTCGTAATATGGGCATAACGTTTTACTCTGATATCGGATTGAGCTGATTCAAGTTACAGATTAAAGAAGACTCAAAGATCTACAGCTTTGAAAGACAAAATAATTTCGAATTCTGAAGATTTCATGCCCGAAATTGATGAACCATCCAGAAGTGTGTGTGTGTAATTATTAAAGTCACTTTCAATCATTTTCAAAGCAAAAAATAAATTAATAAATAAATAATAAAAATTATCAAATCATCACCAAACATGATAAGAATTAGTGGAGCAATTAATAATGGATTTGGTGGAGCAATTAGTGGAGTAATTAGTGGAGCAATTAATAATTGATTTGGTGGATGATTTGATGGAGGCAAAATTTTGCCTATAAATACCAAGCCATTTCATTTGTAAAATTCATACTTTCTTCTAAGGAATTCCTTAAGAATACTAAGAAGATTGTATCTTGTTTGTTTATTTATAGTTTTCAGTAATTAATTTCCGCTTTCGCACTTTCTTTTCTTTTACTTTTCAGTTTTTACTTTCCGCAATTTACTTTTACGCACAATACTTTTCTTTCTTTAATTTTCAGTTTTTTCTACTTTTCAGTAATGAGGAGGTAACTCCTCTTTGCTGGGGTAAAAGGTAAAACTTTTATTACTAATATTTAGATTAATCTCCCTTAATTATAATATATAAACTAGTTAAAACCTGACTTAACGAGGATACCGCCATATTGGTTGGTTGGTAATTATTTAAATTGGTTTTAACCTGACTAAACTGGATATCGCCTGATTGGTCGGTTGGTAATTAATTATTAATTTGACTTAATCTGGATACCGCCTATATGGCTGGTTGGTAATTATCATGCAAAGTTAATATATTATATTAAGGGAGATATCTAAAATAGAAGTAATAAAAGTGGATCTTTTTACCTCAGCATTTTCTTTTATTGTAATTTTACTTTAATTACTTTCAGCAATTTACTTTCAGCAATTTACTTTCAGCAATTAACTTTCAGCAATTTACTTTCAGCAATTTACTTTCAGCAATTTACTTTCAGCAATTTACTTTTCAGTAATTTACTTTCAGCATTTACTTTTCAGCATTTAATTTTCAGTATTTAATTTTCAGTATTTTACTTTATGTCTTTTATTTTATTTAAGTTTTTTTTTACTACTCGTAAATATGTATCGTAACTAAGCCAGTTATCTGGGGTTGTGATGAAATCCAATATCACCGGTTTATAAGGGGTTAAATTATAGTTTGGGTAATTTAAAGGTTTACTTATTAAGTCTTAAGCTTAATGCGTCTTGTTAATTGGCCACTAATAAGATTGATGTGGTAAATCTAAAATAAACTTGACAAAGGAATTTTAGGTTTCAGCCTTAGACTTAATAGCCCACGATCTTCCTTGAGGATAGATAACCCTTTAATAGATTTCCTTACAGGATAGACATATACCTGTCGGGCGGGGGTAGCCATAATTGGAACTTAAACTTAATGAATCCAGATAATTTGGTTGACATAGACATATGGTTCAATTGGGTTAAACTGGGTATTTGCGTCTGACCATCGACATAGGCTTTTGCATAATTTAGTGTTCCAGGTTAGTAAACTGATTTATTACACAACATAAATAACCACTTCATCTTTAAAATGATATTGGAAGAAATCACAACCCTAGATAGTTTTTAATATTGAATTTTCTTAAAACCTACTTTCAAATAATTTTATTTTAAATTTAGAATCGTCACCATTTCAAATCAATCAAACAACCTGTTAGATACTAGTAATCATTTGACCTCATAAAATTAATAGATTAGATATTAAGTCCTCGTGGGATCGATATTTTTATACTACTTGAACGATACGTGCGCTTGCGTTATACGTGTGTGTTTACGCCGGTCAAGTTTTTGGCGCCGTTGCCGGAGACTTATTTATCTTTCACTATTAGTTTTAGGGTTAGATACGTTACTTGTATCTAATTTCTTTTTACTTATTGTTTTTGTTTTCTTGTGTTTCAGGTTCTTAGAAACTACATGAGACGAACTAGAAGCTTTGAACTTCAACCGCTTGACCCGGAAATTGAAAGAACCATCAGACAATTGAGAAGGGAAAGGCGAGAAGGCCAAGAAGTAATCATTAACATGGAACCTGAACCTTTGAACGTTGCACCACCCATTCCCATTCGAGACAGAACCATTCCGGTGGTTGACAGACTCATTTCTTGTATTGTACTTCCTCCCTTACCAGCAAATATGGGTGACATCAAAACATGCATCCAGATGATTCAGCAGTCAGTACAGTTTGGGGGAAATGCAACTGAAGATCCTAATGCCCACATCAGTAACTTCCTGGAAGTTTGTGGCACTTTCAACTACAACAGAGCATCAGAAGAAGCAATGAGACTGCGAGTTTTTCCATATTCCCTGAAAGACAGAGCTAAAGCTTGGCTACATTCACTACCAGCAGGTTCTATCACAACTTGGAACACTTTAGCCACCAAATTTCTTGCAAAGTACTTTCCACAGCCAGAACTGCAAAGTTGAGGAATGACATCACATCCTTCATGCAACAAGATTCAGAATCCATTTGCGAAGCTTGGGAAAGATTCAAAGATTTACTCCGGAAATGTCCTCATCATGAGATCGCAAAATGGCTTCAAGTCCAAACATTCTATAATGGACTTTCTGGAATAATGAGAACCACAATCGATGCTGCTGCTGGAGGAGCTTTAATGGCAAAAGGAGAAGATCAAGCCTGTGACCTAATCGAAGAAATGGCCAACAAAAATTCCTTGTGGCCAACAGAAAGGAGCATGATCCAAAGAATTGCAGGAATTTATGAAAGTGGAGCCAATACAGCAGTCAACGCCAAGCTAGATCAGATATGCAAATTCATGGAGACTCTTACCACTGGATCCACAAGTTCACCATTTAGAGGAGCACCTGAGTCAGAATCTTTCAACCAACATAAAGAAACGGTGAATTATGTCAATAATTTCAACAGACAGAGGAACAATCCATATTCCAACACCTACAACCCAGGGTGGAGGAATCATCCCAATTTCGCATGGAGCAACAATTCAGGGCAAATGAACAATCCACCACCCGGATTCCAACAACAGAAAAAAAGCCTGGAACAGGCAAATGAACCAGGAATAACAGAAGTGTTGACCCACTTGAAAAAGATAGAAGCAAAACACGACTCTCAAGAAGCAAGATATGATACTATGTTTCAATCTCAAGCAGCAAGATATGATGCTATGTTTCAATCCCAAGCAACATTAATTCAAAGTCAATCTGCTTCTATTAAAGCACTGGAGAATCAAATTGGACAACTGGCGAATGCTCAGAGTTACAGACCGCCAGGTACCCTTCCTAGCACACAGAGCCAAATCCAAGAACATGGGAAAGGAGCAATGTCATGCCATCATGTTAAAAAGCGGTACTGAAATCAACAAAGATGTTGGAGCCAAAACAGCTGCTGAGGAAGTTCCAAAAGAAACAAAGCAACAGATGGAGGAAAAAGAAGCAAAGGAAAAAGAACAGATCATTCCACCTCCACCTTTTCCTCAACGTCTTCAGAAGAACAAATTGGACAAGCAGTTTTCTCGGTTCCTGAAATCTTCAAAAAGCTGCATATCAAAATTCCATTTGCATAAGCGTTGGAACAAATGCCCAGCTATGCCAATTCATGAAAGACATTCTTTCACGAAAGCGGAGATTGGGAGATTACGAGACAGTAGCATTATCAGAAGAATGCAGCGCTATCATTCAGAGGAAACTTCCCCCAAAGTTGAAAGATCCTGGCAGTTTCACTGTTCCTTGCACCATAGGAGAACATGACTTCGGTAAGGCTCTGTGTGATTTAGGTGCTAGTGTTAACTTGATGCCTTTTTCTATTTTCAGGAAACTGCAGATTGGAGAAACAATGCCCACTTCAGTCTCACTACAACTTGCTGATAGAACGCTCGTATTTCCAAGAGAGTAGTTGAGGATGTGCTGGTCAAGGTTGACAAATTCATTTTCCCAGCAGATTTTATTGTCCTTGATATGGAGGAAGAAGCAGACATGCCAATCATCCTCGGGAGACCATTCTTGGCTACAGGTCGAACCATTATTGATGTACAAAAAGGAGAACTAACCATGAGGGTACAAGACCAAGAAGTAACATTCAATGTTTTCAAAGAAGCCATGAATTTACCAGATGATGAAAAGAAGGAGGAATGTTTCAGACTTGATGTGATACATAGTACCGTTCAGAACTCTGATGAAAGACAAAGTTCTACTGACAAACTTAAAGCATGTCAATTACCTGTGGAGCCTGAAGATAAAGCGCACTGCGTACTGAAGAAGCCTATTCTTGCACTACAAGCAACAGAAGAGAAAAAGTTCCACCAGCTCAACGAATTAGAGGAATTTCACATACAGCCTTTTGAGGATGCCAAATTGTACAAGGAAAAGGCAACAAGAGACATGATGAGAAGTTAGTGCGCATACAACTGGAACCAGGGCAGAAGGTACTGTTAAACAAATCAAGTGTGAAATTCTTCCCATGGAAGCCAAAATCACGGTGGTCAGGTCCATTTGTGATCTCCAAAGTTTTACCAGATAGAGCCGTTGAGATACATGATCCTGACTCCAACAAAACTTTCAAGGTTAAAAACAAGCGTGTCAATCACTACTGGGGAGAATCATTTGAGCGACAAAAAGAAAGTGTTACACTTTCAGATCCAGCTTAACGTTCGAGAAGTCAAGTTTGACTGACGACTCTAAACTTAGCGCTAGCAGGGAGGCAACCCATACAATTTTTGTATATATTGTGATCTGGTGTGTTTTATTTTTATGTGTTTAATTTTTGCAGGTTTAGTCATTTCAAGATGGAAGAAGTTCTCGCAAATCTTCACAAGTAATTTCCTTCTCTCCCTCAAAATTCTCTGATGAAAGTCTACAAAGCTCGCTTAGAACGGATGAGACTACTAACAATCCATGGTGTTCCTAATGACATTCGTGGGTAATTGAAGCACGAGTCCGATTGGAATGTGAGTCTTCTGACTCTTTTATTTCACATCTGCCTGGTTTTGGGGAAGAAGCACCTATGTAAAGAAATGTAGAGCTAAGCAAATGGGTGTTTGTTACAAATGTGCACGCTGGAATTGCAATACTCGTTGTCGTTCTTTAGGAATGGTGTCTGATAATCGTGAAGACAAAATTAAATTCATTAGGGATGGCTTGAGTAAGGAGTCTTTAGATGATATATCTTCAACTCTTGAGACGCATCCAAGTGGATATGTTCACATAGCCATTCGCAAATTACATACACAATTCCAAAAGGAAAGACAACTGTTAAGTCTCGGGAATCTGACTCAAAAAGACCTTGTTTGCCAATTTATAAGAAAATTGGATGGGAAGCTTGTCCCTGACGCATAGACGTCAATCAAGCCATTACTTTTCTTGTAAATATTATATCTCATTGTCTTTTCTTAATAATTGTGATTTGTTTTGTTTTTTTTCTTTGTTTTTCTCCGACAGGATCCATACATTTTTTACTATCACGATATTATTTCGCTACTAATCATCCTCTGGAAGATACTTGTGCTATTTTTACTCACCCTTTTCAGGTACCATAAATTCAGCCTGTCATTGCACCTTTGAAGGCATCCAGAGTTGAAAAGAAATACAAAAAAAAAATGGAAGCCACTTCAAGAAGACGAGTTGAAAACATCTGTGTGTTTTGCGGTAGTAGTGTTGTGTGTTAAGCCACATACATAGAAGCAGCACAAGAATTGGGTCGAGTCTTAGCTGCAAGGAATATGCACTTAATATATGGCGGAGGCAATCTTGGACTAATGGGGATCGTTTCAAAGGCTGTACAGGAAGGAGGCAGTCACGTTTTGGGAATCATCCCAAAACCCTTGGCAGAAGCAAATCTTATTGGATCATCAAACAGAGATGAACTGATCGTACCAGGTATGTCTGAGCGACTGGTAGAAATGATTAACCTTGCTGATGCTTTTATTGCTTTGCCAGGTGGCTTGGGTACATTGGAGGAAATTTTTATTGTACTATCTTGGGCGAACCTGAACATACACCAGAAACCAATTGGGCTGTTTAACGTTGATGGATTTTATGATTTTCTTTGTGTATTTCTTGATGATGCCCGGATAAATGGGTTCGTGTCAAAACCTTTGAAAGAACTACTCTTTACTGCCAGAACTGCTCCGGATCTAATAGACCAACTCTTAGTCTATGAACCACAAGTTGACCCTATCCTTTCAAAGATAAATTGGTCCGAGGACGATCGTGGTAAGAGGCGTCGTGTTAATCTGGATCTTAACCTTTAATTTCTTATTAAATTTCAGCGAACCAGGTACTACCTTCTAAACTCTTCTTCTACTGTTTAAGACATTGGGGACAATGTCTCATTTAGGTTTGGGGGAGGGAATTAGTTGATCAGTACCTTATTTTTAGTTTGTGTGTTTTCTTTTCATTTTTAGTCCAAAATTTTTCGAAAAATACAAAAAAATTGAAATTTTTTCAAAAATTACAAAAATATTTTGTGTTTTTGTTTTTATTTTGACTAAAAATGTGAATGGTAAGAGATAGCTGAGTAAGGAGTTTCCACTCCTGATACGTATCTCAAGCCTATTTTCGAAATAAGTTAATTTTTGTTTATTTCATTTTAAATTATTTAATTTGTAAATTCTCCATAAAACGGACTAAAATGGATCTTCATATGTTCAGTTAGCAGATATTATCAACATACATAGAAACATACGGACATGAACTAAAATTGAAAAGTTTGTAATATTCAGTGCTCTAATTTAATTGGAGGAAGCATCTCAAAAAGCAATGGAGTAAAAAAAAAGAATAAAATCTGAGGTCCGAGTTATTAAGTCTGTAAGGGTGTTTTAACACCTAGTGCCCTAAAACCAACTGGTTTGGGAGTCACTGGCCCAAAGCTCGCTACATGGATCAAAGATGCTGCAAAAATATATATATCTCAAGTCTGAGTAATTAAGTCTGTAGGGGTGTCTTAACACCTGGTGCCCTAAAGCCAACTGGTTTGGGAGTCACCGACCCAAAGCTCGCTACATAGACGGAAGATATTGTATATAAATAAAAAAAAAATCAAAAAAATCAGAAAAATTATTCCATTGCTGCAAAAAGATGTGAATTCTGATAAAACTTTAGGACAAAAATATTACTCTCTTATCAACTACACTTGTGACTGTTGTGGGCAAAAATGAGTTGATTAATATTTTGTCGACTGTGTATATGGAGAATGGTAAAAATAATCGGAGAATTTAATTATTCAGTAATTTAAAAGAAACAAAACAACTAGTAACTTGGAGTAGAAGTTTCACCTGATTAGTCACTAACTTTTTTATTCTTTTTTCTCTTGTCTTTTTGCTTTTGTGTGCATTAGTTTTATTATCTTTTTACTTTTGTAAAACGTTTTTGGTATCGTGTTGATGTAAGCCCTCACGAGACTATAACTCGACCACTTGGGACACCTAGGGGTTTAAAGGCTTGTTGCATATGCTAAATGCAACCGTGATCCCTACGAAAGTGGCTTAGTTTAATTTTAATTGTTTCTTGTATTTTATTTTATTGTTTTGCTCGAGGACTAGCAAAATGTTAGGTTTGGGGGTGTGATGAGCGGAAAATATATCAATATTTACCGCCCATTTTACTTAATATTTTGTTTAGTTTCTTGGGTTTGATGAACGTTTTGATTGGTTTTAGTTTATTTTGCAGATAGAAAAAATATTGGGACACAATGAAATCATTTAGGATGAGAAATTTTGGTCAAATAAGGGCAAAAATTGGACTTGACATATTAATTTTGGAGATTGGAAACTTGAAATGGGTTTTTTAACGAAGTGCAGTTTTGGAAATTCCAGTTTTGTGCATCTGTCGTAATTTGGGCATAACTTTTTACTCCGATATCGGATTGAGCTGACTCAAGTTCCAGATTAAAGAAGACTCAAATATCTACAGCTTTGAAAGACAAAATAATTCGAATTCGGAAGATTTCATACCCGAAATTGATGAACCATCCAGAAGTGTGTTGTGTGTAATTATTAAAGTCACTTTCAATCATTTTCAAAGCAAAAAATAAATTAATAAATAAATAATAAAAATTATCGAATCATCACCAAACATGATAAGAGATTAGTGGAGCAATTAATAATGGATTTGGTGAGAGCAATTAGTGGAGTAATTAGTGGAGCAATTAATAATTGATTTGGTGGATGATTTGATGGAGGCAAAATTTTGCCTATAAATACCAAACCATTTCATTTGTAAAATTCATACTTTTCTAAGGAATTCCTTAAGAATACTAAGAAGATTGTATCTTGTTTGTTTATTTATAGCTTTCAGTAATTAATTTCCGCTTTCGCACTTTCTTTTCTTTACTTTTCAGTTTTTACTTTCCGCAATTTACTTTTACGCACAGTACTTTTCTTTCTTTAATTTTCAGTTTTTTTTTTTACTTTTCAGTAATGAGGATGTAACTCCCATTTGCTGGGGTGGTAAAAGGTAAAAGATTTATTAAAAATATTTAGATTATATCTCCCTTAATATAATATATATAAACTAGTTAAAACCTGACTTAACGATGATACGCCATATGGTTGGTTGGTAATATTTATTTAAATTGGTTTTAACCTGACTAAACTGGATACCGCCTGATTGGTCGGTTGGTATAATAATTATTAATTTGACTTAATCTGGATACCGCCTATATGGCTGGTTGGTAATTATCATGCAAAGTTAATATATTATACTAAGGGAGATATCTAAAATATAAGTAATAAAAGTGGATCTTTTTACCTCAGCACTTTCTTTTATTGTAATTTTACTTTATTACTTTCAGCAATTTACTTTTCAGCAATTTACTTTTCAGTAATTTACTTTCAGCAATTTACTTTTCAGCAATTTGCTTTTCAGTAATTTACTTTCAGCATTTACTTTTCAGTATTTAATTTTCAGTATTTTACTTTATGTCTTTTATTTTATTTAAGTTTTTTTTACTACTCGTAAATATGTATCGTAACTAAGCCAATTATCTGGGGTTGTGATGAAATCCAATATCACCGGTTTATATGGGTTTAAATTATAGTTTGGGTAATTTAAAGGTTTACTTATTAAGTCTTAGCTTAATTCGTCTTGTTAATTGGCCACTAATAAGATTGATGTGGTAAATCTAAAATAAACTTGACAAAGGAATTTTAGGTTTCAGCCTTAGACTTAATAGCCCACGATCTTCCTTGAGGATAGATAACCCTTTAATAGATTTCCTTACAGGATTGACATATACCTGTCGGGCGGGGGTAGCCATAATTGGAACTTAAACTTAATGAATCCAGATAATTTGGTTGACATAGACATATGGTTCAATTGGGTTAAACTGGGTATTTGCGTCTGACCATCGACATAGGCTTTTGCATAATTTAGTGTTCCAGGTTAGTAAACCGATTTATTACACAAACATAAAATAACCACTTCATCTTTAAAATGATATTGGAAGAAATCACAACCCTAGATAGTTTTTAATATTGAATTTTCTTAAAACTTACTTTCGAATAATTTTATTTTTTAAATTTAGAATCTTCACCATTTAAAATCAATCAAACAACATGTTAGATACTAGTAATCATTTGACCTCATAAAATTAATAGATTAGATATTAAGTCCTCATGGGATCGATATTTTTATACTACTTGAACGATACGTGCGCTTGCGTTATACGTGTGTGTTTACGCCGGTCAGCTTTGACACATCTTTTCTTGATTTATATTTATAGTATCCACTCACTGAGTCTTCCAAATTCACCCCTTCACTCTTCAGTTTTGCATACTTGACTTCTGATGAGTCGTTTGGATATCCCTGAAGACATAAGCTGAGGATACACACTGCAGTCATTAGGGCATATAAGGTCCATCATGTACAGAGTTGTGGTGAACACTGGGTCATGTCATATGAGATTATGTATAAATTAGATATAGAGAGTCTTTTATTGGAAAATTTGTATCGTTTATTTAATAACATATGTTGTTTATGTTGAAGTTGGTGCTTGGAGCGCCAATCCGAATAATGTATTGTACATTATAATTTATTATTTATTAATAAAATACTACATTTTCATTTCAAACCTAATTAATGGTAATGTCATTATGCATATTAGATTGATATATAAATATACTAAGAATGACATTGGCATTAGGATAATCATATAGTAATACTGGACACTGGATGGTCCGACATTGGGATAATATTACTATTATAAACTATTCTTAAAGTAAATATTCTTAGTCGCTGGTTTTGGAATACGATCGAATTCATATAACCTAGAAGACTAGAACATGTCGTATATTGGAATTGGAGTTCCAATTGTTTAATCTGATGTACCATGAGCTTGGGAAGCTCGTATAAACATATGGATATTAATTGGAGCGAATATTGAATGACTCACATGTGATTTCTCATAGTTGGAAGTACACACCACCGTCAATAGGAATCTTCTCGAGTCGAGTATAATATGTGATCCTTCGATTATAGGAAAACATTGATTTTGTGTGTGATCTTTCACACTTTAATGCCATATATGTCAGAGACCTTTCATGGTATGACAACTAGATGTTTTGTTGGGTGTGGACCGATGCACTCGTTAATCAAGTGCGTATCAAGATAGAATCTTTCGGCATGTATGTGTACCATAAGAGAATTAGGTATCCATGTGAGTAAGTCACGATTCTTAAGACTTTGGCCAAAGCTGATCACCTAAGGTGGATCGCATATATCATAAATGGTGTTCTGATTAGTTATAAAAAATCGTGGAGATGTCGACAATATGAGATGTGTGTCTCAGAAACTTGACGGTATAATCTATTTTTCCTAAGCACAACTCGGATAGGCTACGACGGAGGGATTGTTAAACATACGTGATAACCTCGACTTGTATTGTTCAGAAAGGTCGTTCGTGTTTTTCGTGAATTCTGAGGTGGCCGAGTTGCGTACATATAAGCTAGGCTTATATGACGAATGTGTCTGGACTTAGAGAGTCCCACAATATGAAGTGTACTCGTTGAGCATTTGGGTAGCCGATAATTTTTTATAAAAAATAATATTTGATATTATGATTATCAACTAAAATAATTAAGTATTATTGGATAACATTAATTATTTATTTTGACTCAATTAGATTAATCCAAAATCACATCATAAATATCTCTACCATTGGAGGATATTTTAGTAATTACAAATATGTAATAATAGGTGTATTTATCTGTTGGGTTTCTAGGTTAGTCCCAAGATCATTAAGCATAGAAATCATGTGTGAATACAACAAAGAAGTATGGCAGAATCATACTTACATTGATCGGATTTTGATGCGATGAACACAAAATCTTTTGCTCCTCCATGGAAGCTCTCGGCCAATCCCAAAAATTGTGCTCCAAGTTTTCGGTCATGCCCTCCATTGATGCTCCAAGCTCCAAGCTTTGTAAATGGTGATTCCATGCTCAAGGGTTTGTTTCCCTATCACATTGGATGACTCTTCATGTGCTAGCATTGGAAAGATTTGCCACA
The DNA here is from genome assembly GCA_019454045.1 of Zanthoxylum bungeanum. NCBI lineage: Eukaryota > Viridiplantae > Streptophyta > Magnoliopsida > Sapindales > Rutaceae > Zanthoxylum > Zanthoxylum bungeanum. The sequence continues at coordinate 201 of SKCR01026164.1, read as the reverse complement.
AATCTTCCTTGTTGCTTCTTCTATGTCTCGGCCAAGCAAGAAAATGAGAAGAAAATTGGCTTCAAAAGCCGAGAGGGAGAGGAGGGAAAAAGGGTTCCCAAAACCGTGAGTGTTGCAAAAAAGAGAGAGAGAATTTGTGTTGTGTATTTGGTTATTTTATTTCCAAAATTCAAATACCAAAACAATTACCATTTTTCCAAA
>SKCR01026163.1:0-63227 GCA_019454045.1 Zanthoxylum bungeanum | reverse complement strand
CAGTATTTTTTAGGCAGACTTCACCCCCAGTTTTCTTTTCTTAAGAGGGCATTGCCCCAATATCACTTCCTTCTAACTATCGGGTGCTCCCTTCCTTGGAGGTTTCAACTCTTCACTACAACTTAGGTGTCTGTATCTTGCTCCAACTCTTAGGGCTTGCTTTTTTCGAATTTTCCTGCAAAAGAAATGTTAGTTGTATCTATGCATGTATGCATGTGTATAGATGATCTTTAGATGCATGCCCGCTCTTTGATTTGTTGGAGTGCAAGAGTCATGAAACTTCTTATGTGGAAGTACCATCAGTCTTTTGTTCGAGATGTCCCTCGAAGTTCTCAGATCATGGATTTCGCTTACTAAATTTCCTTTTACCATGCAATGACTCTTCACATGTTCTCAAATTTTATTTTCCTTGAAATTCCATCCTTTTCAAAGTATGAGCTTTACCTAATTTCAAAATTCAATTTCAACAAAGATTTCACCTTTCAAAAGTTTCTCTATGTGTGAATGAGATTATTTTACTAAGAATTCCGTGCAACCTGGATTGGTTTATGTTGGCACTAAATGTAGATTTGTACTAACACTTTAGTTCTTTTTTATTTCTTCTTTGGTCAAGTTAATCTAATACCGTAGTTAAGAATTAACAGGATTTGTTTTTTAAAAATTTTATTTTATATAGGGTTTATCTTCATCCATAGCTTTCTTAAGTCGTCAAACTGCCATTTGACGCAAAGACTATGCAAACCTCTGGTTACTCAATAATTTCACCTACTCAAGTTACTTTGCATACTCAATATTTAAGTTGTCGTTTGACACAAAAGTAGTATGGGGTTCACGATACTCCTAATTACTAAACAATCTAAACAGATGAGTAGATTTTCATGGGATTTACCATTTTCATTCTTTCTTTTAAATTTCCTTTTTTTCTTTTGCACATCATTTTTCTCTTTCTCTCTTTCTCATTTTGCTCGCAACATCTCCTTAACACAGTAGCCTTTCATCTTTAGTTTTGGAAAAGAGTCAAATGAATGTCAAATGTCTTGATTGTCTCTACAGGTTGTGCTAGCATAAAATCTTTCTAAGTAGGAAAAGCAATTCTAAGCTCATGTTTTAGTGCATAATTTTTTGGGGTAGCATCTTCTAGTGATTCTAGAGTTTCAAATTATTTTAGGGATTTAGTGCAAGAACCGATTTCCTCGCACGATAGAAGCATCTTAAGCACCGTGGATCGACTTAAAATTTTTTATTTTCTTCCCTCAATATTGTTGTTTCTACACAGCCATATTTGCCTCTTTTTGATTTTTTTTGATGTATTTTAAAGACACAAAATCAGCCCCCGAAAGAGCCCCAATATAGCGCTAATCACATATTATGGACGCGTACAGGACACACAAAATAGCCCATGTTGTCTGTCAATATAGGCAACAATTTATGTATGTTTTTTCAACTAAAAACCACCCCAAAGAACACCCAAAATGGTCCCCTAGTGTTAAAAAAACTCCAATAAACCACAACAAAGCAAACCCCAAACCAGTGTTGTAAGTGGTGGCAGTGATAAGATTTTTTTGCTCACTCCCGAGTGGTGTAGGAAATGGATAAAGGGGATTTTGCGTAAAGTTCCAAAGGGTCTTCTGTGTTATGGCTCACAACAAACAAAATGAAGAGTGGGCTTCACTCACAAAATAAATCCCTAAACACTTTAGCGATTAAAATTATCAAACACAAATTTTATTTTTGTTCTTCATTTTGTCATCAACTTTTGAGAGAAAAACTTAAGGACTAAGGTGGGTAGGGTCTAGATAATGAGATTAGGGTGGAAAGAATAATATTTTATCTTTTTTATATCTAGGGCTTTCTTGTTAATATTTTGTAATCAAATCATCAAATAAACACCCTAGCCCTACCTTTGGAAAAATCGGCCATATGGCCTTTTTGGAAGCTTCCAAATTTGTTTAATGTCTTACCAAAGACATTAAACATGTTGCCTAACCAAATTTTACAATTTCCAATTTCAAAAGAGGAGTTTCCAAAACTATATTTTTGTAAATTAATTAATTTAAAATCATCATTAATTATACAATATAATTTAATAATAAAATTTAAAAATAATTAATTAATTATCATATAATTATTTATTACGAAAAAACTTTAATAAAAATTAACTTAAAGTTTCTGACATATATTATTAATCATATTAATAATCATAATGCATGTGAGTTAATATTTGGACTATCCAATTATATTTAATTTGTTATAGTATATCGAGCTAGCACAGAGACCAAATGAACCTATAGTTCCGAGCTCTAATAATCTCGAAATATTAATTAAACTCTTTAATTAAATATTCCAAAATAATTAACTCCAGTTATTCCTCTAAAAACATGTAGTTGCACACTCGACACTGTAGATATAAAACATGACGAACTACGCGGATGTCCATCGATATAGTCATTACAGATGGATTGACTCTGCACGAGTATCTCAACATTAGAGTTGGGTCTAAATATCTGTTATACCCCTCTAATTATTTTTACCTAATGTACCATTGATTCTCTAATGAACGATTTATTCATAAATATTATGAATATTAATCTTTATATTCGTAATAGAAAGACTTGAGAGCTCTAATCGTTCAAGTACAGAATCAACCCTTAAGGAAGATACAACTCTACTTGGCGCAAGAAGGAGTGAACACCATATCTATGTAAAATTTCCCCAGCCACACACACCAAACCATGTCCCCAAAGTAAGTAGCTATTGGTTGGGATTTCTTCACCAACCTCACCTTTGTAAATCAAAGAACACATCCTATCATTCAAGATTCCGTAGTACACTTAGGATTCAGATCAATCCATATATAATCATCTAGTAGATTGAAATAATTTTTTTCATTTAACATTTATTATAATAAATTCATTTCAATATTGATCAAGTTTTATATGATCACATCATATAAGGTGCCTTCATTCTCATGTCATCACATGGACGATCCCATATCAAGGTCACTATACATTTATAGAATGGACTGAAACTATAGATAAACCACAAACAAACTGCCCGCTTTGTTTGCTTTTTATGGACTATTTTAGATTACTAATTTCAGACTTAAATCCTCTAATGTATGACACTTATACACTAAGCTTTAAAACACATAAGTAATCAAGGGCAAGCTAGACAATTTACAATATGTGATAAAAATCAAACAATTGATAAATGGATAATAAATCATTTATTTCAAACAAATGGTTACGTTTACACATTACATGAAATGCTAGGGCATATATATCAATATTTAGACATGCTCATCTTTTTTATTAGATGAAAATTTATAAAATCAAATTTATTTAAAAAAAAATTTGAGTCACTACATGATGTGGGTCATAAAAAAGTTTTCTTGGTTGTGGGTTTGGTATAGGATTTGGATCTAACGGTTTTAGTAGGCTTTGTCTCTTAAGTTCATCCAAAATCTCGGATATTGGTATTCTAAGTTTGGAGAAGTGTCACTTTTGGATGGTGTTTACTTCCGATGTTCTGCTTCATGAGCCTCTTGCACTATTTTTCTTATATCGCCATTGTTTTGCCCTAACTGTCTGAGCTGCCGTCCAATTCAACATAGCAATGGTAAAAGTTAATAGTTGTTTAACTTATCCTACATTTGGTCTATTCCAAAACTGTTACAACTACCATTTTCTGCTAGCTGTATATTGACTAATCTAATTTTTTTTTCTAATCCAACAGGCCGCTATGATGGCTGCATCATAAAATGTTAGCATGATACATATATACAAGCAATGCATGAGATACATGAAATGCATTGTGTGCTCAAACATTAGAATATACCCTTCCAACCTTATTCCTCCCACACACGTGACAAGTCTATATCTACCTTAGGTTTAGCTTAGTTTATGTACCAACGAGAGGTACATAAACCTGTTATCTCTTATATTAGTGGTAAACCTTGGCTACTTTTGTTCCATTTCATTGTTAAAAGATAAAGACTGCCCATTTACCTAATGATGAAACCTAATATGGGGCTCGTGTCATTGTCTAAAAATGATGAATTGGACCTTTAGTAGTCATAGTTATTTTGGGGATAAGCTTAGAAATGTTTAGAGATATCCAAACTTGCCAAAATAAGGTGTTTCTTCCCGGATGAAATCTAATACGGGTATCAGATTTATGTTTGTAGACTTGAATTATAACTAAACATTTTAGTTCCAACAGGGTTTTCATACAAGGTGGCCCATTAGCATTTCAAAGTCTTTGGACTTATCATCATGAAATGCTTCCCAGTTAAAAAGGCCCAACAAGTTTTACATCTCTTGGAAAAATGTTCAAACAATGTCAAATGATTGGGTGCCTATACACAAACTTAAAGGAAGCTTTTATATGATAACTCCTAAAGGATTTCATGTGCGCTTAAAAGGGTAAGGCTTAGGCTCTTATTAGTGAAAGGTTGCCCATGACTAGGTCTCCCCATTCAAGGGTTCAATCGACTGAGTGAACACGTCTTTTTTGTACCTAAGGACATGTAAGGTTGTCCACAACTAGGTCTCCCCACTCAAAGGTTCGATCGACTAAGTGAACACACCTTTACAAAAAAATGATACGTGCTAATAAGTGATGGTTATCATCACATACCTATCCACCACCTTGAGTGAAAGTGATTTCTCAATATGCAATGCCTTCGGGGTTAAAAAAGGTAAGCAAAAGATTAAGAAATAGTTCTCTTCAATCTCGTCATAAATACTACAAGGTAATTTTTCAAGGTCGATTCTCTATCCCTAGTTGAGTGGCCATTTGTACGATGGAAGCGGGGTTTACCCCTATGCTTATGATGTCGGTGACCACTACACAGTTAGGCTCACAACCCTTAGAGAGTATGGATAATCCCACAGAGGGACTAATCGAAGAATAATTAAGTTGCCACTAGTATGAAACACTAGGAATGATTTAAAGCCATCCTACGCCCCTTGTAATGTCTAACATTAAACCTTTTTGGGTTCGTAAAAGTCCCTTACTGATGCTAATATAATATTTACGCTCTAACAAAGTATCTCCATATCTTATAATGCAAGAACACACAATAATAGTTTATAAAGGCATACGAGTTGCGCAAGCATGAATAATAAAATAATAATAAGTAAAATAGGTAAATATTTCTATGTTATTACAACAGTTGATAAGAAAATGATACCGAAATGGATTTTAGGCATGAACCATATGGGTCTGTCCTCGGTAAAACCTGGTCTGATATATTTCCATGTCCGGCTGGACTTGTAAGAAGTCTGGCCAGACATTCCGCATAACTCAGAAACGCAAAAACATACATATACAATAACAGATACAATAATCATGCATTCTTGAGGTAACAGTAATGGAATGGCCATCTTCCAGTGATACGTGGAGTTGTATCTCGAGTGCGGACCATATTACCATCCATTCAGAATCAGCTATGGAACGTACGTCTGAGTTTCCATCCTATATTCCACGGGATCATAATTTTGGAAATAAGGCAAGTCCAGTAGACATATGACAAATTGGACGGACATATGTCACAAATTAGAAAGTATACAAAGCATGCAATTAACATATATAGCAACAACAAATCATAATATGCTTCAACCAGAAACTAATAAGAACAAAATCAGACAAAGTCATAATAGTAATAAGATGATAGGTACATAATTAATATTGGTATATATTCCTATAGAGCTTCATGTAATCTATAAGCGAAATTATTGCTTAAAATAAAAGATGCATTGTTCATTTATCAATTTTATTTTTAAGTCGTATATTATAAATTATCTAGTTTACCATTGATTACTTATGTACCTTCAGGCTTAGTGTATGAGTGTCATACACAAGAGGATTTAAGTATGAAGTTAGTAATCTAAAATAGTCCATAGAGAGCAAATAAAGCGGGTACTTTATTTGTGGTTTATCTATAGCTGCGGTCCATTCTATAAATAAATGGCAACTTTGATCCGGGATCATCCATGTAGTGACATGAGAATGGAGGCACCTTATATGATATGATCATTCAATTCTGGACCCAGATAGAAATTAGTTTTCTTTTTACCCTAGCTATAAAAAGAAAAATATGTTTTCTTTTTACCTGAATCTCATTTTATCCAAATCCTAACCTCATTGTGTTTAATTTTCTCTCCAGATTTAAGACTAAAATAAAAAAAAAAAAAATAAAAAATTTGTGTGACAAATTCCTATCTTTAAATTGTTTAGGGATTATTAAGTGAGACTAGCCCACTTTAGATTTTATTGGTTGTGAGCAATAGCACGGAAGACCATTTGGTGTTGGAATAAATTTCTCCATTTTCTTATGTTGGGATACATGCCCTAGAACTTCATGTAATGTAAACCAAATTATATTTTATAAAATAAAAGTATGCATTATTCATTTATCAAAGTGTTTGTTTAATATTGCATATTGCAAATTATCTTGTTTACCCTAGATTAGTCATGTGCCTACAGACTTGGTGTATAAGTTTCATACACAATAAGATTTAAGTCTGAAGTTAGTAATCTAAAATAATCCATAGAGAGCATACAAGACAGGTATTTTGTTTGTGGTTTATTGATCGGTGGTAAACACACACATAACGCAAGTGTACGTATCACTCAAGTAGTATAAAATGTATCGATCTCACGAGGACTTAATACCTATGCTATCAATTCATGAAGCTAAATATCTACGAGTACCTAATTGATTTGATTATTGGTTGATTGGTGATGTTTACAAGGGACAAGTAATTAAAATAGTGTGAAAGTAAATTAAAGGAAAAATCAATATTATAAAACTATATGGGGTTGTGAATCCTTCCAATATCTTTTGAAGATGAAGTGATTATCTCATGCTTGTGCAATATATCGGTTTATTAACCTGCAACACGAAGTTAGGCAAAAACCTATTCCGATGGTCAGATGCAAACACCCAAAGTAACCCAATTAATTATATTCATATATTAATTAAGAAACTCTGAATTCATTAAGTTTAAGTTCCAATTATGGCTACCCCCACCCGACAGGTGTATACCTATCATGTAAGGAAATCTACCTTAAGTGAATTTTACCCTAAGGTGAGATCGTGAGCTATTGAGTCTAAGGCTGAAACCTAAAATCCATTTTCCAAGTTCATTTTAAGTTTACCAAATCAATCTTATTAATGGCCAGTTAAAAAGAAGCATTAAGACTAATACTCAATAAATAAACAAATATATTACCCAAGGCAAAAAATAACCAACTTATAAACTAGTGATATTGGAATTCATCACAACCATAAATACGGTATTTAGTTACAATACATATCTAGGATTATTAAAGACATAAATAAAAAAAACATTAAAAAAAAATTGTAAAATAAAATACTGGGGTTACAGGATCCACTTTTATTACTTCTAATTTAGAAATCTCCCTTATTACAATATATAAATTTGCATGACATTACCAACCGACCATATAGGTGGTATCCTGATTTAGTCAGATTTTTAATTAATTCCAACTGACCATAAATGCGGTATCTAATTAAGTCAGGTTAAAATTAATTTAATTAAGTCCAACCGACCATAAAGGCGGTATCTCATTAAGTCAGGTTTTAAGATAGTTTATATATTATAACTAAGGGAGATTAATCTAAATTATAATAATAAAAGCTTTAACTTTCACCCTAACAGAAAGAAGTCACCTACTCATACTTTAAAGTAAAATAAAAAAAGATAAATTGCTTAAAAAAAATTAAATACAAGAAAGTTGTAAATAAACCAACAAGATACTCTATTCTTAGTATTCTTAAGGATGTCGGCCTCAATTTATTCGTAAAATTTGGCTCTGCGCGTCGCGACGTGCGTCGATGCTTGACAGGTGGCACGCGGCTATCGACAGTGGAATTATTGGCTTGGCATCGCGACGGGTTAAGGCTTGGCGTTATGATGCTGATGTAAGGAATGACGCGTGTCTGCATACTGATTATTGTGCTGACATCATGATGACGTAAGTGATGACGTGTCGCCAGACTGAATTATTGGCTGACGTCATGATGATGTGATGATGACATAAGTGCTGATGTGGCGATGACGTGGGGATGACAAGTGTCGACAACATAGTAACTGAGGCGCGTCGCGACGCGGAAGGTGTGCATGTCGCGATGCGAAATTCCATTTTTCCCTTTTTTGTCCGTTTTTCACCGTTTAGCCCTGATTTGATTCCATTGAGTCCTGAAATCTTATTTATCTATAAAATAACACAAAACACATCAAAATATTCACAAAACTTGAGAAACTATACAAAAAATTAAGTACAAGGGGCAGTAAATATTGATATATTTTTCTTTATCATTTATCTATAGCTGCGGTACATTCTATAATTGTATAGCGACCTTGATCCTGGTGTTGGAAATAGTGACCGAGCACCATTCACTTTTTCAATGAATATTTGATATTTATGCAATATAATATTTATTTTATCATGGTTATTTATTTATTTATATGGTAAAACTCTTACTTTTATTTATATATTGTAAATCTAAGAGTTATAGATTTCGAGTTACACTCGGAACCTTATATGAATTTAGTAAAGACCCGAGAGTTACAACATATGGTGATATAGTTGCAAGAGTTGCAAATGGTGTTGAGAAATATCACACATTCTCTCAAATATAAATTATTCCTGGTCTAGATATATTTACATGTGTCGGTCATTATATTGGTAAGACTAGTGCATTGTCTATATATGTAATGGACATATGGTTTGTCTCAACAAACTGTGAGCTTAATGGAAGTTTGTATAGAAATGCATATATTCATTAGTTGAATGAGTATTGAACAAACTCATAAAAGATGACTAATAGATATTCCATAAAACTGTCAATAGTTGTCTTTTCAAGTTGAGTAGTTATTGTGGTCCTTTGACTTGAGACACCACGATGGCCTTGTGAGTGATCCTTTATGCTTTATATCGTGCATGTCAGAGACCTTTCGTGGTCTGGCCTCTGGATGACTGTTAGGTATTGACCGATGCTCACGAAGATCAGTGTGTGTTAAGATGAGGATTCGTTAGTCCATATGGTTGGATTATTTTCCCATAAAATTTTCAAAGGTATATTCCGGAAATCTTTTGGCCAAAAGTACGTCGAAGAAATTGTTTCTTTGACATTATAAATAATATTGAAAAGAGTTTTACATATATTATTTATTAATGGAATATAAGGATGAAAAGTTTCATATATTGAGTAGATAAGGTTTTGATAGTTTAACTATAACCTTACTCAATTGGAAACGGTAATGACAAATGGATTATACATTAGCGTTTGAACCTCGACTTGTATGGTTCGACGTGTCGTGTTGTTTTAGTCATGATTTGTAGGTGGGCAGGACTTCATGCATATATATATATATGTAACAACCGAACGTGAGCCTAGAGAGTTCCATTATATTGAGTTTACTCGTTGTGCACTATGGCGACCTTTCGTCAAATGTTGACAAAGTATTTTTTGGGTTTTTAGGATTAAATTGTTTAATCCGATAATTCATTAGATGAATTGAATTAATTAATTTTATATCAAGAGTTGATATAATTTTATTGTATAATAAATGTAAATTTGATTTACATTAAATTAGTAATTATTTTGTGAATTAATTTAATTGTTAAATTAATATATAATATTAATTACTTAAATTATACAAATAAAGCTTTTAATTAGTTAAAGTAGCTAAGGTAAAGCAAATTGAATTATTTGGTTAAAGTAACTAAATGATTCATAAAGGTAACTTAGTTACTAAAGTTGGTGAGATTAATTTGAACTTTGGTTAAGTTACTTTTTGAATTATGTGGTGTAGTGAAAATATTCCCTTGAACCATGTTTTGATAATTGGATTCGTTTTTGTTTTTCATTACTTTTAATTTATAAAAACAAAAAATTGGCTTCTTGCTTATTACTCTCACTGCAGCCGAATGCATAGAGAGAAAAACAAAAAAAGCAATTTGACTTTCTCTTTTGGCAGCCTCTGCCGAAAAGAAAGAAAAGCAAAAAAAAAATGTTTTTTTTTCTCCACTCACTGCCTCTCTGCCGAATTTAAGAGAAAGGCAATGAATTTTTGCTCTTTCAAAAATCAAGCCAAATCTCTCACCAAAAATCACCCAAATCCTAATCAAGACCATCGAAATTAATCTTTAAGTGTTAAGGATTAATTGTGTTCTTGAATTTCTTGATTTTTCCTAGGGTTCAAGAGTTGATTTTGGGGAAAATCTTGGTTGTCATTCTTGAGTGATCAAACCACCTTTTGATCACCAAGACTTGTTCTTGAGAAAGCTTAATTTGGTGGAGTTTGAAGGAGTTCAAAGCTTGAAGATTTGGAAAAGCTTGGAGGCAAAGATTCAACAAATTGGCAAGGGTTGAAAGCTTGTTGGTAAAATTTAATTTGTAAATTTAATTTTTTAATTTGTTGATATTTTTGTTGAGAAATATTGTTATGCATTTGTTGGATTAATTGGAAGCATGTATGTGAGGATTTGAAGCATTCAAGTGTTGGAATAATTAATATATAGTTGATGTATTACTTTTTGTATGCTTAGATTAATTTTTAAGTGTTGGAAATTAATTTGTGTATGCTTGAATGATTTATCAAAAGTTGATAAATGTATTAAAGTATTTTGAAAATTTTTAATTAGCTTATGGTAATTTTTTAATGCATGGAAAATATTTTTAATGTATTTGAAAATTGTAAGTTGAATAAAAATTTGCCCACTGTTTTAGGACTAACAATAATAAAAAAAAAATTTATTCGCTCGGGATTTGATCTCGGGTGGATTCCGCTGCGCTCGGTTTTGTCCGTTCCTCACTCAACAAGTGGTATCAGAGCGATATGTGCTTCTAATTTTTCATGTTCCTTACAATTTTTCTCAGTGTTATAAAATGCCCATGCATACATTTAATTGTGAATTACATAATTTGGGCATTTTTGGACATGCATACATTTTATATATTTGTATGCATTTGAATTTGGAAAAATCTCTACGCTAGATCATTAAGTGTAATTGTATTGCTAAAGCATGAGTTTAATATTAGTATCTTACTTTCGGCGATAGACAAGTTGATCTAAAAATTGAACTATCCAATATTGCTAAAGCGTGAGGATGAGATTCGATTTAGGACCGAATGTAAGAGTTGCATGAGATGCAATTGATAATAATTGTCTACCTTCTCGAATTTACAATGGTCAATATTGCTAAAGCGTGAGACTTGCGTAAATGTCAAGAAGGATCTATTTTGCATTGTGAGATTTAAGAGTTAAATTTCTGCATTCTTGTTTGTAGAGATTATAAAGAATATGTAAAACAATGCGAGGACACTTTATAGAAAAAGTAAATCCATATTCTATTTAGTGTTTTATCATGATATTTAAATATTAATTTCTGCTTTATTTTATCCTTGTGTAGACAGAATGTCTGTGTCGAACCCGCTTTCGCGTATACTTGATACGCATAAGCTCCAATGTGTTGTTAATTATAATGTTTGGCTTATGAATCTCCGTATTCTTTGCCAATCGGAGCAACTTGAATATGTTCTAGATCGTCCAATGCCCGCAAGGGTTTCAGATGATGCTTTAGATAAAGAACGTGAGACGTTCAACATATGGAAGGATGATGATCGGAAAGTCTGATCATACATCTTGGGATCTATGGTACTGGAACTACAGAGGAAGTACATGCCGATGCTTGATTTCGGATCCATCTTGTTGCATTTGAAGGAACTATTTAGTGATCGACCTCAGGTGGAGATGTATAGGGTGGCTGTCGAGCTTTTTCATACTTTCCTCCCAGAGGGAAAACCTGTTAGCCCACATGTGATGAAGCTAATAGATTGTATCAAAGAGCTTGAAAGGATGGATATTCCTATTGACAATCACCTCGGGAATAATGTGATTCTCGCGTCTCTTCCTAAGTCATTCAAGGACTTTATCGTTAACTTTTACATGCATAAGATGCTTCCCACCTATTCTGAGTTGCACAATCTTTTGTTGACAGCTCAAGATGACATGAATAAGAATAGTTTTACATTCATGATCACTCGTGCTTCTTCTTCTGGGCCTTCTCAGGCTTCTCAAAAGCCGGCTAGGAAGAAACAAAAAAAGAAGAAGAAAGTTAAAGGTAAAGGTCCAAAGGTCCAAAGGTTGCTTCTGCAGGGGTTTCTAAACCAAATGTGAAGACATATGTTGCAAAAGGAAAATGTTTGCACTGCGACATGCTTGGACACTGGAAACGCAACTGTCCGAAATATTTAGCTTCTTTGAAGAAAGCTCCCTCAGGTATTTGTTTTCCTATTACTGGCATTACACTTGCTTTTGATTTTAGTTCGACTTGGGTGTTAGACACCGCTTTTCCTTCTCATATCTGCAATTCGTTACAGGATCTGAGGGAAACTAGAAGATTGAAGCCGGGAGAGATCTAGCTGCGAGTAGGGAATGAAGATTCTCTACAAGTTGAAGCAGTACGAATTTTGTTTTTGAAACTCTTTGATGAATGTAATATTAAACTTAATAAATGTTATTTTGTGCCGACTATGATACGACAAATCATCTCACTTCATGTACTTGACAGCGAAGGATTTCATATAAATATTAAAGATGGTCTTTTGAATTTATATGATAATATGAATGTTTTGCTTGTTTCATGTCCCATGGTTGATGGTCATTACATTCTTACCAAAAAGTCGTGATGTTTTTAATATAGAGAAATATAAAAGGAAAGATCGGAAGAAATAAATAACACAGAACTTTGGCATATGAGATTAGGTCATATAGGCATAAAACGCCTAACCATACTAGTTAAGGATGGTGTGATATCGGATCTAACTATAGAACCTTTACCAGTTTGTGAATATTGTATTCAAGGTAAAATGACCAAATCCTCATTTAGTGGTGTTGGACACCGTGCTAATGATTTATTAGAACTTGTGCATTCTGATGTATGTGGTCCTATAAATCATGCTGCCATGGGTGGGTTTCAATACTTTGTAACTTTTATCGATGATTTCTCAGGATATGGTTATGTGTTTCTTATGAAACACAAATCAAAAAATTTTGAAAAGTTCAAAGAATACCGATTTGAAGTAGAGAAACAAATCGGAAAACTCTTGAAATGCCTTCGATCAGATCGGGGCGGTGAGTACATGAGCAGTGAGTTTGTGAGTTATTTAAAGAGAATGGGATTCTCGCTTAGTATGCTCCTCCAGAAACTCCTCAACATAATGGTGTTTCGAAGAGGAGGAATCGAACTTTATTAGATATGGTTCGATCAATGACGAGTTTCACTGATCTACCAATATACTTCTGGGGCCATGCTCTAGACATTGCCGCTCATCTTCTGAACAAAGTTCCATCGAAAGCCGTTCCGACTACACCGTATGAGTTATGGACTGGAAGGAAACCGAGTCTTAAGTATGTTAAGATTTTGGGTTGTCCTGCCTATGTAAGAGTTTCACAGTGGGATAAACTTGCACCTACAGGGTACAAGTATTAATTCATTGGATATCCTAAAAATTCCATGGGATATCAGTTCTATGATCCCGAGAACCGAAATGTGTTCGTTGATCGAAATACAACTTTCTTAGAAAAACAATTTGTGTTAGAAAGTGCAGATCATAAATGATTGATATTGATGAAGTCAATCAAAGTAACATTGAATCGACGATAGAACCAGAAGTTCAGGATGATGAGATACCTTTTACACTTCCACCTCGTAGGTCACAAAGGATATTGAGATCCCCTGTCAAGTACAGGACGACATCCGATGATGCCCTCGATGTTTTCTTAATCGAAGAAAATGATCCTTTAACCTAAAGAGAGGCGATGTTAGATATCGATGCGGAGAAATGGTTGGAAGCTATGAAATTCGAGATTGCCTCAATGCATGATAATCAAGTCTGGGACTTGGTTCCGCTTCCCGATGGAATATTTCCTATCGGTTGTAAATGGATTTACAAGAGGAAGCGGGGGCCCGATGGAAAGGTTGAAACCTTTAAGGCCCGATTAGTAGCAAAAAGATATACTCAGAAATCAGGTATTGATTATGAGGAAACCTTTTCTCCTGTAGCCATGCTTAAGTCAATCAGGATTTTATTAGCTATTGCCGCACACTATGATTATGAAATTTGGCAGATGGATGTGAAAACGGCTTTTCTGAATGGAAATCTTGAGGAAGATATCCATGTGGAACAACACGAGGGATTCGCATTCGCCAAAGATCCTAATCTGGTATGTAAGCTTAAAAGGTCTATTTATGGACTTAAACAAGCTTCCCGTTGTTTGAATCTTAATTTTAACGATGTGATCAGATCGTCTGGTTTCATTAAAAACGAAGAGGAATCTTGTGTCTATAAAAAGGCTAGTGGGAGCATAGTAGTCTTCTTAGTGCTTTATGTTGATGATATACTTATTATCGGAAATGATATAGATATGTTACAATATGTCAAAGCCTATCTCAGTAAGAATTTCTCCATGAAGGATATGGGAGAGGCCTCTTATATACTAGGTATATAGCTTTATAGAGATAGAGCAAGGAGGATGATAGGACTCTCTCAGTCCAAGTACATTGATTTGATCTTAGAAAGGTACAACTTTGTTGACTGTAAGACAGTCAATGTGCCTTTTAAACATGGTATTCATCTGTCTAAGAAAATGTGTCCTAAGACAGATGATGAAAGAGCTAAAATGCTTAGCCAACCTTATACTTCCATTGTTGGTAGCATAATGTATGCCATGTTATGTACTAGACCTGATATCAGCATGGCTGTAAGTGTTACAAGTCGTTATCAGTCTGATCCGGGTCAGGACCATTGGATGGCTGTGAAACATATCCTGAAATACCTTAAGGGTACGAAGGATAAGTTTCTCATTTATGGAGAAAATGACTTACAGTTGAGAGGTTACACGGATTCAGATTTTCAATATGATCCAGATGATAGAAAGTCTACATCTGGGTTTGTGTTTTCTCTCAACGACGGTGCCATTATAGTTTGTAAAGTACGAACTGAAGAAAATGTAGCGAATCCACTAACTAAAGCCTTAACTCCAAGATGTTTGAGAAACACGTCGAGTCCATGGGTATTAGATGCCATCGTGAATTGCACTAGATCAAATGGGAGTGTTGGAAATGGTGATCGAGCACTATTCACTTTTTGTATGAATATTTGATATTTATGCCATATAATATTTATTTTATCATAATTATTTATTTATTTATATGGTAAAACTCTTACTTTTATTTATATACTATAAATCTAAGAGTTAGATTACTCTAAGAGTTAGAGATTTCGAGTTACACTCAGAACCTTATATAAATTTAGTAAAGACCCGAGAGTTACAACATATGGTGATATAGTTGCAAGAGTTGCAAATGGTGTTGAGAAATATCACGCATTCTCTTAAATATAAATTATTCCTGGTCTAGATATATTTACATAGGCTGGTCATTATATTGTCTATATATGTAATGGACATATGGTTTGTCTCAACAGACTGTGAGCTTAGCGAAAGTTTGTATAGAAATGCAGATATTCATTAGTTGAATGAGTATTGAACAAACTCATAAAAGTTGACTAATAGATATTCCATAAAACTGTCAATAGTTGTCTTTTCGAGTTGAGTAATTATTGTGGTCTTTTGACTTGAGACACCACGGTGGTCTTGTGAGTGATCCTCTATGTCTGATACCATGCATGTCAAAAACCTTTCATGGTTTGGCCTCTGGATGATTGTTAGGTATAGACCGATGCTCACGAAGATCGGTGTGTGTTAAGATGAGGATTCGTCAGTCCATATGGTTGGATTATGTTCCCATAAATTTTTCAGAGTATATTCCAGAAATCTTTTGGCCAAAAGTACGTCGAAGAAATTGTTTTTTTGACATTATAAATAATATTGAAAAGAATTTTTCATATATTATTTTTTAATGGAATATAAGGATGAAAAGTTTCATATATTGAGTAGATAAGGTTTTGACAGTATAACTATAACCTTACTCAATTGGAAACGGTAATGACGAAGGGATTATACATTAGTGTTTTAACCTCGACTTGTATGGTTCGACGTGTCGTGTTGTTTTAGTCATGATTCGTAGGTGGGCATGCCTTCATGCATATATATATACAAGTATATGAGATATATAAGTAACAACCGAACGTGAGCCTAGAGAGTTCCATTATATTGAGTTTACTCATTGAGCACTAGGGCGACCTTTCGTCAAATATTGACAAAGTATTTTTTGGGTTTTTAGGATTAAATTGTTTAATCCGATAATTCATGAGATGAATTGAATTAATTAATTTTATATCAAGAGTTGATATAATTTTATTGTATAATAAATGTAAATTTGATTTAAATTAAATTAGTAATTATTTTGTGAATTAATTTAATTGTTAAATTAATATATAATATTAATTACTTAGATTATATAAATAAAGCTTTTAATTAGTTAAAGTAACTAAGGTAAAGCAAATTGAATGATTTGGTTAAAGTAACTAAATGATTCATAAAGGTAACTTAGTTACTAAAGTTGGTGAGATTAATTTTAACCTTGGTTAAGTTGCTTTTTGAATTATGTGGTGTAGAGAAAAGATTCCCTTGAACCATGGTTTGATAATTGGATTAGTTTTTTGTTTTTCATTATAAAAACAAAAAATTGGCTTCTTGCTTATTACTCTCACTGCAGCCGAATGCATAGAGAGAAAAACAAAAAAAGCAATTTGACTTTCTCTTTTGGTAGCCTGCCGAAAAGAAAGAAAAGCAAAAAAAAATATGTTTTTTTTTCTCCACTCACTGCCTCTCTGCCGAATTTAGGAGAAAGGAAATGAATTTTTACTCTTTCAAAAGTCAAGCCAAATCTCTCACCAAAAATCACCCAAATAATAATCAAGACCATGGAAATTAATCTTTAAGTGTTAAGGATTAATTGTGTTCTTGAATTTCTTGATTTTTCCTAGGGTTCAATAGTTGATTTTGGGGAAAATCTTGGTTGTCATTCTTGAGTGATCAAACCACCTTTTGATCACCAAGACTTGTTCTTGAGAAAGCTTAATTTGGTTGAGTTTGAAGGAGTTCAAAGCTTGAAGATTTGGAAAAGCTTGGAGGTAAAGATTCAACAAATTGGCAAGGGTTGAAAGCTTGTTGGTAAAATTTAATTTGTAAATTTTATTGTTTAATTTGTTGATATTTTTGTTGAGAAAAATGGTTGTGGATTTGTTGGATTAATTGGAAGCATGTATGTGAGGATTTGAAGCATTCAAGTGTTGGAAGAATTAATATATAGTTGATGTATTAATTGTTGTATGCTTAGATTAATTTTTAAGTGTTGGAAATTAATTTGTGTATACTTGAATGATTTATCAAAAGTTGATAAATGTATTAAAGTGTGTTGAAAATATTTAATTAGCTTATGGTAATTTTTTAATGCATGGAAAATGTTTTTAATGTATTTGAAAATTGTAAGTTGAATAAAAAATTGCCCACTGTTTTAGGACTAACAATAATAAAAAAAATAAAAAATTTATTCCCTCGGGATTTGATCTCGGGTGGATTCCGCTGCTCTCGGTTTTGTCTGTTCCTCACTCGACACCTGGATCATCCATGTGGAGACATGATAATGGAGGCACCTTATATGATGCTATCATATAGGACTGGACCCAAATATAAATGAGTTTCTTGTAATATTCGTTAAATAAAGAAAATCATTTCAATCTAGTAGATGATCATATATAGATTGATCTGAATCCTGAGTGTACTACGAACTCCTGCATGGAAGGCTATGTCTTTTGATTTACAAAGGTGAGGTTAGTGTAGTTATCCCGACCAAAAGCTACGTACTTTGGGGACATGATTTGGTGTGTAGTTGTGGACGTTTTACATAGATAAGGAGTTCACTCCTTCTTGCGAGAAGTAGATGAGTATCTTCTTTAAAGGTTGATTCGGTACTTGAACGATTAGAGTGCTCAAGTTTTTCTATTACTAATAGAAATATTAACATTCATAATGGTTATGAATAAATCATTCACTAGAGAATCAATGATACTTAAGGTAAAAATAATTAGAAGGATATGACAGACATTATGACCCTGCTCTATTTATGAGATACTCGTGAAGTGCCAATCCATATGTAATGACTATATCGAGAGACATCGACGTGGTTTAACTTAAATTATCTATATGCGGCAACGAGATTGTTGGAGCTCAGAACCGTAGGTCTATTTGGTCGTCGTGCTAGCTCGATATAATGTAGCAGATTAAATATAATTGGATAGTCCAATTATATACTAACATATGTATAATATATATTATTAATACTATTAATATGATTAATAATATTATTTTGTCGCACTTGAAGCTATATGTTAATTTGAATATATGGTTTTATAATAAATGATTATATTATAATTATTTATTATAGGTTATTAAATTATATTATATAATTTAATAAAGTTTAAATTTTGAATTTAAAATAAAAAAATGTTTTGGAAACCTTTGGTTGGTTTTGGAAGGTACACATTTTTAAAAGGTGATAAAATATTTATTTTGTAACATCTTTTGTCTTTAAGGAAATTAATTTTGATGTTACAAAATTTTTGCAAAAATAATTAGGGCTGGGCGAATTTACACATGGGGAAAAGGATGGGTTTGTTGTATTTTGGAAATAAAAAACCTAGGTATATAAAGAAAATAATATTTTCTTTTTGCTTAACCTAATTCATTATAACCCTAGCCACCCTTTTCTTGCACTAAGAATTCTCTCAAGAGTTGAAGAAAGAAAAACAAGAACAAGAACAAGAACAAGAAAAACCAAAACCAAATCTTATCTGACAATACTTTGATATCTAAAAAGTTTAGAGATTTGTTTGAGAGTATAGCCAACATTATATTTTTTTGGTAATGAAATATAGCACGGAAGGCATTTTGGCGTCGAATGAGAATTCATTATCTTCTCTTTTTCTAATACACCTCACGATAGTGAGCAGATTTTGTTCAGTGTCGCTACTAAGAGTTGTGTTTTTTTGTTCGATTTGATTTGTTATTAATCTAGAAAAATTGGGAAAAATCAAAGGGTGTTTTAAGACTATTTTGGAACTGGTTTTAACAGAAAAAATAAACTTGAAACTTTACTAGTATAAGAGCAAATCATGGGCTGTTTCAGGGGTACGCTGGGCACATATTCGGGTCCTAAATATTTAAGAATTAAGTCGCTATTTAAGGGGCTGTACCGGGGCTGATTTTTTTTTTCAAAAACAGAATAAAATTTCAGTGAAGCAATTCGTCATATTTGGCTGGACAAAGGGAAGGGCATAAAAAAATTTTAAGGTCGATCCCTGGTACCTAAGGCGCTTCTGCTGCACTAGGAAATCAGTTCCTACAATTGGTATCAGAGTAAGGTTGAAAACTGTTCTTGACCTTTCTCTTTTTCATTTAAAGATTCTTTTTTTATTTGTTTATTTGAGATATAAATAATTATACGCATGTTTACATCAAAACTATAATTCCAAGAACGCAATGCTTGCTTCAATCCATAAATGGATCGAATTAACTTGCAAACCTTGTTTGCTCATTTTGGTGCGACAAAACCGTTAGGATGTTGTAAACATCCTCCAAAAGGTTTCCGTTTAAGGAAAGCGATTTTGACGTTCAACTGCCACATTTCATAAATGAAACATGCAGCATTAGCAAGCATTGTCCAAATGGATTTAACCATGGCAACGAATAAAAGGTTTCGTCGTAATCGACACAATGTTGATAACGATACATTTTCGCTACAAGCCTAGCTTTGTACGTTGATATGTTGCCATCCATGTATGTCTTCCTTGAAGACATAAATAGTACCAATAGGCACAATGCCTTCATGTACATCAACCAGTGTCTAAACTTGGTTGATCTACATGGAATCCATTTCGGACATCATGGCACTTTGCCATAATAGGGAGTCGATACCCTGTATTACTTCCTCATACGTAGTCGGTTCATCTTTTTCAATAAGATTGACATCTTAATGAGGTGAGATTAGAAACCAATACCTCCCAGGTTTTTTTCTGACTCTCTTCGACTTACGCGGTTCTTGTGTATTCGAAGATTATGGTACAGTTTCATCCTTGATAAACTGTTTGTGTTCCATTAAGGAATCGGTGCCTGGAATAGTATTACTCCAATTTTCATCGAGTTTTATTTTCCTCCCACTTACCACTGCATATAGGTATTCCTCTTAGAAAACCATGTGGCGAGCAGCAATTACATTGTTCTCTAGTGAGTTGTATAAGTACTATACTTTGGTTTCCCTAGGATAACCTACAATTGGCACTTATCCGATTTGGGTTCTAGTTTGGTATCATCCAAACATATGCCTAGCATACCCAAATCATCAGGAATGAGAAAATTCGGTTTCTTTCCTGTTCATATTTAATATGAAGGCTGTCTAACAGATTTTTATGGAACCTTATTCAAAATAAGTGTTGCACTGTTAAATGTGTATCCCTTGAAGGAAAATGGTAGCTTGGAGCGACTCATGATTAACCTTATCATGTCTAACAAAATTCGGTTTCTCTGTTTGGACACACCGCTCAATTGAGGTGTTCCGGGAGGAGTCCACTATGAAAGAATACTATACTCTTTCATGTATATGAGAAACTTATTGCTTAAGTATTTTCCATCACAGTCCAATCGTGATGTATTAATACTTTAGCCGATCTGTCTGTTTACTTCGTGTCGAAACTCTTTGAATTTATCAAAAGTTTCTGATTCGTGTTTCATAAGAAACACATAACCATAACGCGATGCCACATTCGTAAAGGTTATGAAGTGTTCATATCCACCTCTAGCCTAGCTAGATATGGGCCTACTTACCTCATTATGAACGAGGGCTAACAGATCGGTGGCACTTGCACTTTTACCAAGTAAAATGTGTTTTAGGCACTTTGCCTAAGGAACTAGATTCGTAGACATCATTTGAATAGGATCAAATCCGTCATAGTATCCACTCTTCAAAAGTGTGGATATACGAGTCTTGTTTAATGTGTCCCAGACAACAATGCCACAAATAAGTCTCATCTGATCAAATCAATTTGAGCTATTTGTTTGTCATATCATACGTTAGAGATTCATTTATATTCAAAATATAAATACTGTTATTCACATCTAATGTATTTATCTCAATATCATCTTTATAAAATAAAACACTTTAGTGTTCTAGAATATAAAGGTATATCCGCAACAGATTAAACCATGATATAGAGATAATGTTTCTAGTCAAACTAGGTACATTATAACAGTTTCCAAATTTGAGTACATACCCAAAGGGTAGTTCCTAAATTGAAGTCAGTATCCTGCTAATCATCTCGTCCCGTTTCCGACACGCAGATAAATCTCAATTGAAGTCAGTATCTAGCTAATCAGCAGATTCTGCACATCACTACATATTTTATGTACAGTACTTAGTATCAAAATCCAATTTTGAAACTAACAGTGAACATGTTTATGACAATCATTCTTAAAGCCGGAGCCTTGCCCCGCTTTCACTTCCTTCATGTCTGCCTTGTCCATACGGCAGTCACGCATCCAGTGACCCCATTTGCCACAGTTTAGGCAGACATCTTGGGATATGTCCTTTGTCTTCCTAGAAGACTTGTGATGATTTTGTGTTTGCTCTTTTTAGAAGCTCTGGCTCTGCCTCCTAGAGCATAGCCATTAACTCTCCAAGAGTTTACTCTTGGTTCATAATGAACCTGATCCAGCTTTCGGGTAGAGACTATAAGATCAAATCTTTGGTAGTTTCGGCCACGCAGGTAATGCCCAGCTAACCTAGCTTATTGATGTCAGCAATCATCCACGACACCTAGTGCTCGACAGATGTACCTTCTGACATACACGAGCTAAAGAGCTTCTTATGCAATTCGTACTTCTAAGATCTAAGAATAGATCTATGAAGATCTTTAATTTCATCATCATGGTACAAGGATCTAATCCTTAATTTTGATGACGAAATTAAAGTGTCATTGCGGTAAGCATAATGGATTGAGCACTAAAGTTATCATTACATGAATCTTCCAAAGATTATGTTCGACTTATTTGTTCAACTCCGAGCTTAGGCCCAAGAGGTTGTTCTATCAAATAGAATAACTTCTCAGTTCCCAGAACTATCCTGAGGTTTTATTCCCAATCTGAAAATTAAAGCTGTTTAATGACATTTTTAACCCAGGTTTATGTTTTAAACGCTAATCTTTCAGTTATCTTGATTGTTATAGTCCAACTATCCAATCAACGATTTCATAAATGAAATATATAGTTATAGCAAGCATTATCCGAATGGATTTAATCATGGCAACATGTGAAAAGGTTTCGTCGTAGTCAACATTATATCGTTGACGATACCCTTTCTTTACAAGCCTAGCTGTGTACATTTGTATGTTGCCATCCATGTAGGTCTTCCTTGAAGACACATATAGTACCAATAGGCACAATGCCTTATGGTACATCAACCAGTATCCAAACTTGGTTGATATACATGGAATCCATTTCGGACTTAATGGCATTTTGCCATAAAAAGGAGTCGATACCTTGTATCATTTCCTCATACGTAGCCGGTTTGTCTTCCTCAATAAGATTGAGGTCTACATGAGGTGAGATCAGAAACCCATACCTCCCAGGTTGTTTTCTGACTTTCTCCGACCTACGCGGTTCTTGTGTATTCGAAGATTATTGGTACAGTTTCATCCCTGATGAACTATTTGTGTTCCGTAAGGACTCGGTGCCTGGAATAGTATTACTCAGATTTTCATCGAGTTTTACTTTCCTCCCACTTACCACTGCATATTGGAATTCCTCTTAGGAAAACCGCATGGAGAGCAACAATTACATTGTTCTCTTGTGAGTTGTATAAGTACTATACTTAAGTTTCCCCAGGATAACCTATAAATAGGCACTTATCCGATTTGGGTTCTAGTTTGGTATCATCCAAATATATGCCCAGCATTCCCAAATCTTCAGGAATGAGAAACCCGGTTTCTTTCCTGTTCATATCTAATATGAGGTCTGTCTAATAGATTTTAACGGAATCTTATTCAAAATAAGTATTGCACTGTTTAATGCGTATCATCAGAAGGAAATTGGTAGCTCAAAGCCACTCATCTGTTTAAGTATTGTCCATCATGGTCTGACCGCAATGTTCTAATACTTTTACCGGTCTTTTTTCATACTTTGTGTCGAAACTCTTTGAATTTATCAAAAGTTTCTGACTTGTGTTTCATAAGATACACATAACCGTAACGCGATGCTACATCCGTAAAGTTTACGAAGTATTCATATCCACCTCTAGTCTATCTAGATATGGGCCCACTTACATCACTATGAACGAGGGCAAACAAAACGGTGGTACTTGAACTTTTACCAAGTAAAAGGTGTTTTGGGCACTTTGCCTAATTAAACTAGATTCATATACATCATTCTAATTAGAATCAAATCCGTCTTAGTATCCACTCTTCGAAAGTGTGGATATACGAGTCTTGTTAATGCGTCTCAGACGACAATGCTGTTGGGTTTCTAGTTAGTCCCAAGATCAATTTCAAGCATAAAACATGTGCGAATACAACAAAGAAGCATGTCGGAATCATACTTAAATTGATCGGATTGCGATGCATCAAACACAAAACTCTTTGCTCCCTTGATGAAGCTTTCGGCAATGGCTAGATTTTGTGCTCCTCCATTTTCGGTCATCCTCCATGAATGGATCTCCAAGCTCCAAGATTTGTGTGCATTCCATGCCCACGGGTGCGTTTCCCTATTACCTTCGCAAGACTCCGGAAGTGTGCTAGCACCTTGGAAATTTTGCCACAAAATTTCCTAAGCTTCTTCTACAACTCACTGCAATTGCAGATTTTTGAGAAGAAAAATGGCCCAAGGCCGAGAGAGTGAGGAGAGTGGGAAGAGAGAGTGAGTTGTGTTAGCTTGGTTTGATTTTCAAAAAATCAATTTAAATATAATACCAAAAGTTTATTTGGTAAAAGGTCACTCAAGCCATCAAAATTGGAGTGTGTTTCAAGTCTCTACCAACTCCACCAAAACCCATCAAGATAAAGCAACTTTAAAGTGACAAGTGACGTGACATGTGGGACCCACTCGATTCCAAATGCGAGTGGGCCCGCAAACACTCCCAGGCTCGGGTTCGCTAATTCCGAATTAATGAACTTCCGTTGCGACGTAATTAAATCAAATTCAATTAAATAATTTTGTCTAGCAAAATTACTATTCACGTCGCTAACGAATTATTTCTAAATTAACTCGTTCGCCCGAATTAAAATCTAATTTTAATTTCGCGTCGAAATCCAATTTCGTATAATATATCGAATATATTATTTTATCGATTAATTCCAAATTAATCGTTCTCTCTCTTTAAATAATATTTTATCCCAGATAAAATATCTCCGTAATTAATCCTAGATTAATTTTCTCTCTCTTATAATTAATCTTAGATTAATAAAGTGCGAGTCATACATCATCGGTGAATCTTTGGGAAGCGACCCATGAGATCCCCAGATATGTTGGCAGTAAATCCGGTCTTCGGACTATCCGAACACGTACGTACCTAGTACTACATTTTTACTGATTTACAAGACATGGTTGGCTTCTGGCAAAGCACCGTGCCTACCCAATTCTCCAGAAATATTCTTACTGGAATATGTGATCTATATCAGGCGTAGTATACGAAGTATTGCGTATTTCGATCCAGCATCGGATGTCGCGTGCAAGGCCTGGGGCTGGAAGTGTGTCTGCCCCGTACAAAGCACATATCGGATCTCTGGTAACTAGTCTCTATAATCGGATAAACATGACCTAGTCATAATATCCCGATAGCTGCAGCATATAAGAGCACCAGTTTCGTATCAAACGTGATCATCATCTCCACTATGACTGGAGTGATACTTCCATCTTAACATCACAACCAATA
This sequence comes from Zanthoxylum bungeanum, assembly GCA_019454045.1. Taxonomy (NCBI): domain Eukaryota; kingdom Viridiplantae; phylum Streptophyta; class Magnoliopsida; order Sapindales; family Rutaceae; genus Zanthoxylum; species Zanthoxylum bungeanum. The sequence continues at coordinate 38,246 of SKCR01026163.1, read as the reverse complement.
CATTACGATTCTCAATATACACAGAAGAGGCGTACACAGAACTTGTTAACGCCCTGGACGACCAAAACCAAAGTATATTGATTGTTGCAAGTATTAGCGGTGCAAGTCTCAGGTTAAGACCAAATACACCTACCCTGATTCGGACTTCCATAGACACATAGTCATACTACCATTGGAATTCCGATGGGTCTATCCAGAGCGAAGCTATTTCCGTACCATCGGTAAACACAACCTCCTATTACACTTGCGTGAGTATCCTATACCCAAATATATGAGAACTATGCCGTTATGCTCCCACAATGCGCACAAGTGTAATACCAGTCTTTTACGCATTATCGATGTCCAATCTCGATAATACTCTGACTAGGGATATTTAATGATTAAACCTTCGTGGATTGATATTGTCTCATATCATCTCAATCTGGAACTAATCATAAGGACCTTCTATCATTTATATATCTCGGTAATCTAATTACAAATGACAGAAGAGCAATTTCCTTTGTCACATAGTTAATTTGTACAACAACACCATGATCTGTACAAATAGTGATGATGTGGGTCAAAATTGTCCAAATATCTCCCACTTGGCCTATAGCCAATCACTCAAGTGTTGTACACCCGAACTATGTACGGTTCGCTCAAATTTCTGCTGAGGAAATGCTTTCGTCAGCGGATTTGCAAGGTTATCATCTGATGCAATTTATTCGATCATCACATCGCCATGATGTATGATCCGAACGAATCATATGAATATTTGAAGTATATATCTGGATCGTTGATGAGACCATTAATTCTTTAGCCTGTGTTGTAGTCTAACTCAGATGCTAACAGAACTACACCTAATCTGATTAGGATTATTATCGACCCAAATGGGTTCTATTGCTGCCTCAGCTGCAACAATAACCCACTTTTGTTGTTTATTCGGTAACAATATCTTGCTTGGAAGATTTCCAGCTCAATGTTCCATTATTCAAACTTTATAATACAGTTATTGCGACTTATAGTCGTCATTATCGTTTAGGAAACTTGCAATGGTGAACCCAGTCACTTCAAGTTCTCATTCTCCATAGTATAAGAAAGCATCCTTAGTTCATCTAAGATACATAAGGATGTTCTTAACATCAATCCATTGACTATCACTTGGATTGGCCTGATTGTGACTCCATATGCTCAAAGCATATGAGACACCAGGTCGCGTACATTTATTTCAATGTACGAGTTCTCGGAGAGTATCAACAACTTTAAATCTATCTCAGTAGATTCTTATTCCTAGAATAAAGGTTATCTCTCCCAAGTATTCTATGGAGATTTTTCTTGAAAGCCAAGCTTTCACCGACTGTATTATGGGAATATCATTTCCAAGAAATGACATGTCATCATTACATAGGACATTCATTGTTAGTGCGCTCCCACTAACCTTCTTATATACAAAAGAATCATATTAGTTTTGAATTAAATCATATACCATTATGATTACATCAAAACGACAATCCCAAGAACGCTATGCTTGCTTCAATCCATAAATGGATCGAATAACTTGCAAACCTTGTTTGCTTGTTTTGGTACGACAAAACCGTCAGGATGTTGTAAACATCCTCCAAAAAGGTTTCCGTTAAGGAAAGCGGTTTTGGCATTCAGCTGCCATATTTCATAAATGAAACATGCAGCATCAGCAAGCATTATCCAAATGGATTTAACCATGGCAACGAGTAAAAGGTTTTTTCGTAATCGACACAATGTTGATAACGATACATTTTCTCTACAAGCCTAGCTTAGTACATTGGTATGTTGCCTCTCATGTATGTCTTCCTTGAAGACATATATAGTACCTATAGGCACAACGCCTTCTAGTACATCAACTAGTATCCAAACTTGGTTGATTTACATGGAATCCATTTCAGACATCATGGCACTTTGCCATAATAGGGAGTCGATACCTTGTATGACTTCCTCATACGTAGTCAGTTCGGTTTCTCAATAAGATTGACATTTTTATGAGGTGAGATCAGAAACCCATACCTCCCAGGTTGTTTTCTGACTCTCTCTGACTTACGTGGTTCTTGTGTATTCGAAGATTATTGGTATAGTTTCATCCTTGATGAACTATTTGTGTTCCATTAAGGAATCGGTGCCTGGAATAGTATTACTCCGATTTACATCGAGGTTTACTTTCCTCCCACTTACCACTGCATATAGGTATTCCTCTTAGGAAAACCACATGGCGAGCAACAATTACATTGTTCTCTTGTGAGATGTATAAGTACTATACTTTGGTTTCCCAATGATAACCCACAACTTAGGCACTTATCCGATTTGGGTTCTAGTTTGGTATCATCCAAACATATGGCTAGCATTCCCAAATCTTCAGGAATGAGAAACCAGGTTTCTTTCCTGTTCATATCTAATATGAAATCTGTCTAACAAATTTTTATGGAACCTTATTCAAAATAAGTTTTGCACTGATTAATGCGTATCCTTTGAAGGAAATGGTAGCTCAGAATGACTCATGATTAACCTTATCATGTCTAACAAAATTCGGTTTCTCTGTTCAGACACACCGTCAAACTGACGTGTTCCGGGAGGAGTCCTCATTGAAAGAATACTATACTCTTTCAAGTATTTGAGAAACATATTGCTTAAGTATTTTCCATCATGGTCTAACCGTGACTGTTTTAATACTTTAGCCGGTCTGTCTGTCTACTTCGTGTCGAAACTCTTTGAATTTATCAAAAGTTTCTGATCCGTGTTTCACAAGAAACACATAACCATAATGATATGCCACATCCGTAAAGGTTTTGAAGTATTCATATCCACCTCTAGCCTAGCTAGACATGGGCCCACTTACGTCACTATGAACGAGGGCTAACAGATCTGTGGCATTTGCACTTTTACCAAGTAAAAGGTGTTTTAGGCACTTTGCCCAATAAACTAGATTCCTAGACATTATTTGAATAGAATCAAATCCGTCCTAGTATCCACTCTTCGAAAGTGTGGATATACGAGTCTTGTTAATTATGTCTTAGACAATAATGCCACAAATAAGTCCTATCTGATTAAATCAGTTTGAGCTATTTGTTTGTCCTGTTATACGTTTGAGATTTATGTCTATTCAAAATATAAATACTGTTATTCACATCTAATGTGTTTATCTCAATATCATCTTTATAAAATAAAACACTTTAGTGTTCTAGAATATAAAGGTATATCCACAACGGATTATACTCTGATATAGAGATAATGTTTCTAGTCAAACTAGTTACAATTTTAACAGTTTCCTAAATTAAGTACATACCAAAAGGTAGTCCCTAAACTTAGGATTCTACGGTTAAAACAGCGACTGTAGTCCCGTTTCCAATTCGCAGATTAATCTCAACTGAAGTCAGTATCCTTCTTGTCAGCAGATTCTGCACATCAGTACATATTTATGTACCATACTCAGTATCTAAAATCCAATTTTAATACTAGTAGTGAACATGTTTATAACAAACATGGTTGAAGCCGGAGCCTTGCCCCTCTTCTCTTCCTTCATGTTTGCCTTATCCATACGGTAGTCACGCTTCTAGTGACCCTGTTTGCCACAGTTTAGGCAGACATTTTGGGATATGTCCTTTGTCTTCCCAGAAGATTTTAATGATTTTGCCTTTGCCCATTTTCCACACCCCATAAGCCTTTGGCCAAGCCTTGGCCTTCCGGAATGTCGAAGTAAGGTGCGCCTTGCATTTCTTGCACTATTGCAAACTCTGGCTTTTTCTTCTTGAGTATAGCCATTAACTCTCCAAGAGTTTTCTATTGCAATTTGTTCTTCTAAGATCTAAGAATAGATCTATGAAGATCCTTCAATTTCATTATCATACTATAAGGATCTAATCCTTAGTTCTGATTAAGAAATTAAACAGTCTATGCGGCAAGCATAAATGATTAAGTACTAAAGTTATCATCACATGAATATTCCAAATATCATGTTCTACTATTTGCTCAACTCCGGGCTTAGGCTCGAGACTTCACTCTATCAAATAAAGTAACTTTTCGGTCTCCAGGACTATCCTGAGATTTTATTCCCAATCTTAAAATTAAACCATTTAAATACATTTTCACCCAGGATTATGTTCTAAACGTTAATCTTTCAGTTATCTTGATTCCAATAGTCCAACTATCGAATCAACGATCTTAGGTACAATTGATTATAATGATTACTATAGTCCAACTATATAATCAACTATAAATTAATTGGTTAAATTCAATTATATTGATGACTATAATCCAATTATAAAAATCAATTATTAATTGAAATAGTTTGAATACAGTCCAACTGTTTAATTAAAACAACATTAAATATTAGTCCAACTAATATATTAATTATTTGTCGAAAAATGTGAAATGAGCGCACATGGCAAGTAACTAAACAAATATTACAAATTTAATACTTGCCTCTCACTATTTTTCGGCGAGCCTCTAACCCTCTGTGGAGTACTCAGGAAACCTTGTTTCCTAGTGGGCTAGGATCCCGTTAAATAACACACAATCTTGACTTTGGCCAACAAATTGTCTGATAATTAACTAGGTAGATCTCTAAGATCAATTGGATCCCATCCAATTCCTTGATCCAGTAGGTGGACATTCAAGTCCGGAACATATATCTTATATATGCCAATATATCCAATATATTCCCTAACCTTTTTCCTCTGAATCAACTAAGCCTTGGCTTTGGCACAACAAACTTAGTGATCCCAGTTAAGCGAAACCCATTGACCATGGAAAGCTTCGTAATCGATGTCGATGGACAAGAAAAGATCTTGACTTTGGCCAACAAATCACAACTTGGACAAGACACCGATATGGGACAAAGCCTTCATGATTCAAACACATCCGCGACGAACAAAGGTCTTACTTTGGCCAACAAACAGTGCCAATCTTGTATCTTGAGTAAGAATCACTCAATGGAAGGAAAAACGCTTAATATGTTTTGAGGGTTTTTCGCGTAATTGGCAACCAATTAATTATCTTTGTTAGGTCTCATCATCATACACCCTTAAACATGCATTCTAAAAATATAATAAGGCGCGTATAAATAAAATAATAATGATATGCGGATGGATACTTAACACATTGTTCCTAGAACAAATCTCTCCATTTTCTCTCTCCCGCTAGCACAAGTATTACTTTTACCCGATTACGTAACACTTCTAAAGAAACCTCATTTACATTGAGGGGAATATGTGAGAAGAGAAATACACAAAGTCAAGAGGTAATAGGCTGGACACGCAGGTCCAATTTAATAAATTCTAAATTTATTACAACAATTTCCAAAATTGCATTCACCCATCTAATATCCATATGATATTCATTATTCATACATCGCATCCATGTATTCACACAAGTATGTTATCAATCAATCTAATCCAATTAATTAATCTGAAAATTAATGACCATCCAATGTTCAAACAACGATTTGTAAGTGTCCTAGACATGCCATGGGATCTTTAAGCGTGATTCGTGTGTGAATAACAATAAAAAATAAGTTGCGGAGGACTTACATTGATCTGTTGAGTTCAAAACTTTTCATGGATGTTGAAGCTCCCAAACTCATGGGTGAGTATCTCTATCACCTTCATTTGACTCCCATAAGTGTTAGCTTGAACAAATGTAACAAATTTGATCTCCCAAGGAGAAACAAATTTACCCTATGGAGAGAGAAGTAATCGCCCATAATGGTGAATAGGCCATTTGGCCGAGACAAAAATGCACTCAAAGTGCAGTGGCATTTTGCTTCTTCAAAAGAAAAGGCCATTCGGCCAAAATGGAGAAGACACAGGCCATTCGGCCAAACAGCAAAAACATAAAACCTAAAATGCATTTGCTTATTCGGCCAATCAGGAGAGAGAGTGCAGTGAAAAGCTTTTGTTTTATTTCATTTATAAAAGAATGAATTCAGAGAGCATTAAATTTCAACCTTTTGTTCACCTAATATAAGAAAATTCAATGGCATTTAATGAAAAAACAAAAAAGGCAAAAGGAAAAGCAATTTTGTTTTCTTTCGGCCAAAAGTACTCTCTCTAAATTTATTGGCCATTCAGCGCAGAGGAGGGAAAGAGAGAAATTAATTTACAAAATTAAATATGTTGAGTGTTTTATAAGATTCTATTAAAATTCATCACTCATATCTATCACCAAAAATGACTAATGATGTAAGTAAAGTGGGCCCCACTTTAAATTCAAAATTCAAGTGGGCTTGCTCAACACACTTCGGGCTAGGATTCGTTTAATCCGATTAAACGAATTTTCCGTCGCGACACAATTAAATCTAATTTAATTAAATAATAATACCCAGTAAAATTATTATGGAAATCGCTCACGAATTAATTCCAAATTAATTCGTTCGCTAAAATTAAAATCCAATTTAATTTCCCGTTGAAATATGATTTCATTTAATATATCTAATATATTATTTTAGCCCAATTAAATAAATTAAATAGTAAAATCTAATTTAACTATTAAATTTATTTTACCGATTAATTCCAAATTAATCACGTTCTCTCCTCTCGACGAATTTAATCCCAGATAAATTCTCGACGCAATTAATCCCAGATTAATTCTTTCTCTGATAATTAATCCCAGATTAATTCTTGCCGTAATTAATCCCAGATTAATTTTCTCTCTCTAAATTAATCCTAGATTAATATTCTCTCTCATAATTAATCCCAGATGAATTTTGTTCGAGTCAAACATCAACGGTGAATCTTTGGGATGCGACCCAAGAGATCCCTGGATATGTTGGCAGTAAATTCGGTCATCGGACTATCCGAACACGTGCGTATCCGGTACCACATTTATACCGATTTACAAGACATGGTTGGCTTCTAGCAAAGTACCGTGCCTACCCAATTCTCCAGAAATATTCTTCTACTGAATACAAGATCTTTGTAAGGCGTAGTATATGTAGTATTGCGTATTACGATCCAGTATCGGATGTCACATGCAAGGCCTGGGGTTGAAGTTGTGTCTGCCCGATACGAAGCATATATCGAATCACTAGCAACTAGTCTCTTTATGATCGAAAAGTCATGACCTAGTCATACTTCCCCGATGGCTATATCACTTAGAGTACCAGTTCTGTATCCCTGCGTGATCATCATCTCCATATGAATGACATCACACCCAATACACTACGATTCTCAATATACCCAGAAGAGGCGTACACAGAACCTGTTAAAGTCCCGGACGACCAAAACCAAAGTATATTGATTGTCGCAAGTATTAGCGATGCAAGTCTCAGGTTAAGACCAAATACACCTACCCTGATTCGGATTCCCATTGACACATAGTCATACTACCAATGGGATTCTGAGGGGTCTATCTAGAGCGAAACTGTTTTCGTACCATCGGTAAACAGAACCTCCTATTACACTTGCATGAGTATCCAATACCCAAATATATGAGAACTATGACGTTACGCTTCCATAACACGCACAAGTGTAATACTAGTATATTCTGCATTATCGATGTCCAATCTCGATAATACTACGACTAGGGATATTTAATGATTAAACCTTTGTGGATTAATATTGTCTCATATCTTATTAATCCGTAACTAATCATAACGACTTTTATCATTTATATATCCAGGTAATCCAATTACAAATGATAAAAGATCAATTTCCTTTGTCACATAGTTAATTGTACAACAACACCATGTTCTGTACAAATAGTGATGCTATGGGTCATAATTGTCCAACAGAAATACCATCGCAAAAATTTCCTTCATGAAAGGGGACGTTGTCCCCAAGTTGGTCACCCCTTGACCGATCTTTCATATTTTCTCCCCACTTCCTCATCTCCTTCTGAAACCAACTCGTCATCTGGTTCTTGAAGCTATCATGCTCTCATCCTCAGGTCTCCCACCGCCTTCTACCCTGAGCACGATAGCTTCCGTATCTGGGGACTTAGAATGCTTCCCCTGAATATTGTTTCAGGTCGCCCTTTGCAACATATGGACTATAACCAAAAGACTCTAGAGTTCATCTCCCTTCTTCCTCTTCCCACAACTCCACTGTCGGTACGGCTTCAGCGACGATGACAAATTTCACTCTATGGGCGTTTCTCTTCCCATTCCCGCCATCTCATTCGACTCCGGTGAACCTCTTTCCCCTTGCTACCTTTTTTTTTCTTTGGAAGGGGCCCGCTCCCCCTTTTTCACAAGTTTTATCTTCCAACTTCTCCAATATGGTCTTCATGAAGACCTGAGATGATTCTCTCTCCTTCTGAGCTTTTTCCATTTCTTTTCGCATAGTTTCCTCTATTTTCTCCATCCACTCCGTCTTTCAAGCCTCTGAAGATCTATGGTTCCTATCTCATGCCATTGTCACAATGTGTTTGTTGCTTTTAGTACTATTCCTCACAGACGGCACCGACTATTGACGATCGATTTTCGTTCGAGGGGCAAATCGATAAACTTACTCCTCGAACAATCCTCCTCAACTATGAATTTGTTTGGGTTGTGGACCAAATACAAACTTAGCAAAAGATGAGAAAATACACAGACAAAACAGAGGGTTTAACATGGTTCGATGAAATGGATCCTACCTACGTCCACGGGCATAAGGGAAAATAAAGCTTTTATAACGTGATCGGGTATGACTGACATGTCTATCTCTTGTTTACAAAAGGATTCTTACTCTCTTTTACAAGTTTGAAATAAAATTAGCTAACCCATACAATGAATTCATGATCCCTTTATATATTAGGCCAAATTCTAATGCTACACCAAACTCGTGACATCAGCCACGTGAATCTACCATTAATGCGAGGGCTCTCTTCCCCAACTACTCTGTAAAAAGTAGCTTTGCCACCTGACATTAAACCATGCCTCTTTTGGCTACTGCTACATGTTACCTCACAAAGCCAACTTGTTATCTATCAACTCTCATGTGATAGGTTGTGTTTGAAGATAAGCCGGTGACCTTCTCTGGTCACATCAGACTTCTTTGGAAGGTGCAAGTCCTTATGTAGGGCTTACGTCATCTTGACATAATCATAAAACTACTACACTGACCCCAACTAGGTCGGGTAACTGAAACGACATCCTGTCCTATTGAGCTATCGGGTCAGGTTGGGTATTAGGTGCAAATCAATTCTGATCTCTTCACTGGGTATGACACCTCTGCCTCATGGGCCTGGGCCCCCGAGTCCGGGAAGTGGAAATCCTCTTCATACCCTCACTTGAGACATATATATATATGTTAAACATTTTTAAGTTTCTTCATCGCACCACATAGCGGTTTCATAATAAATTAATTATATAAAAATCATATTATAATAAAAAAATATATTATAATTTTATAAGAATTATATTATAATAAGAAATAAATTAGACTTTTGTATTAAAATAAAAAAAAAACTATTAAATTTTTTACAATTAATCGAATCTCTAAAATTAATTTTTTTATTATTAAATTATAAAATCAAAATATCTCTATAATTATTTTTTTATAATTAAATTAAAAAATAAAAACATAAAAGTTAAACATTTTTAAGCTTCCAGGACATCGCGCCACGTGACAGCTTCATAATAAAGTTATAAAATTAAATTTTTAAATCTATTAAATAAAAATCATATTACAATAAAAATAAAATTTATAATTTTATAAGAATTCTATTATAACAAGAAATAAATTAGAATATCCTATTAAAATTTTAAAAAAACTATTAAATTATCTACAATTAATCGAATCTCTACAATTGAATTTTTATTAAAATATATCTATAGTTATTTTTTTTTATTAATTTATAAAATTAACAAACATATTCTTCTATTAAAGTAATAAACCTATTAATTTAATTAATCAATAATATTTTAATTTATTATTATAAAATTATAAAATTTAAATAATGAAACATACTATAAAATTAAAATATATGTATAATTATTTATTTTTTATTAATTATAAAATAAAAAAAATAAAAGTTAAAATTTTTTAAGCGTTCTCATCGATATCGCCCCCACGTGACAGCTTCATAATAAAATTATAAAATTAAATTAATAAATCTATTAAATAAAAATCACATTACAATAAAAATACATGTTATAACTTTATAAGAATTCTATTATAAGAAGAAAAAATATAATATCTTATTAAAAAAACACTATTAAATTATATACAATTAACTGAATCTTTATAATTAATTTCTTATTATTAAATTATAAAATTAAAATATCTCTATAATTAATTTTTATTATTAAATTATAAATTTAAAAATATAATATACTATTAAATTAATAAACATATTAATTTAATTAATTAAATAATATTTTTTATAATTTAATTATAAAATTAAAAACATAAGTTTAACATTTTAAGCGTCGTCATCGCACCACGTGGCAGGTTCATAAAAAAGTTATAAAATTAAATTAATAAATCTATTAAATAAAAATCATCTTACAATAAAAATACATATTATAAGTTTATAAGAATTCTATTATAACAAGAAAAAAGTTAGACTATCCTATTAAAAAAAATACTATTAAATTATCTACAACTAATTGAATCTTGTAACACCCCGCTAGAGGCAATGTGCTAACGGCATGAGACATGATTAACCCATTTCCATAAGCCACTAGATTTACAGAAAATCGAACATGATGTATCCTAAAATAGTGGGAGGCACTGCTAAGTTTAAAAATTCTTTAACTTAGGCAGTGTGTATTATTATGGAAATAGCCGCTTGTTTGTTTTCCTTAATCTATATTAGATAGAATTAAACTTTTAATTCACTGCACACATATTTGGATATGTTATCTGACTTGACTCTTGGTTGCAGTTATTCTAGAATAAGTTCTAGATACTACTAGACTAGGATATTATTAGATCTATTGGGAACTATTGTTCCGATTTTCTTCAAAAATCAAGATGGTTAATGACTTAGTTTCTAAGTCATGAAAGATAATCTAGATAGATATCCCTTTTAGGATATAATACTTTAGAGAGAATAGTTTCTTATGCAGTAAGAATTGACTTGAATTAGTTCATGTCTCAAGATTCTTGACTGGTATTAAGAAAGCCCCATTAGGTATTTGTTTATCTAGTAATGACGTTTTTTTAGCTTTAATGACCTGTAGAGGCAATGTGTCTGACACAATTTTCTAATCAATTATTTGTAATTGTTGTGAATAGTTGAATGCAAATAGTAAAGTTAAAGAAAGGAGATGCGTATAGTTGTGTATAGAAAATATCGATTTTCACAGTACTACAACTATAGGTATTGGATACCAGATCTCTCGTCTAGTTATTTAAAAATATTAGTTAACGATTGTTTTGATATTTGATATCGGAACTCACGACTATTGGATAGTTACTTGTTCTTTATAAATAATTTTTATATATTTTAAATATAACTAGTAGTGTCATTGACGTAGAGATAAACATTAAGAATAATTATTCGGTAAAATAAATTATTTAGAACGGTGCTTTATGAGTTTAATCACTTAAGCATTAGATGTTTATTCCGTATGGTAAAGGATGGTTTGATACAAGATCACACCACACATCCTTATCCATTTAATGAATATTGTATTCAGGAAGGTGATTAAAAATCTCGTTTAACCAATGATTTGTCATTGGACCACCAGATTCATTAAACTGATACATTAGATGTATGTAGTTTTAATTTATTGTAATTACTTAAGGTAGTTTTATTTACTTTGTAACTTAGTTTATGAATTGTCATAACTTAGTTACGTGTTTCTGAAAGAACACATATTGAACGTCTTGAAATGATCAAGAACTTTCAATCTGTTCTGATGAAACGTAGATTGAACATTTTTGACTTGCTCAAATATATTCAATCTGAAATTTTGAAAACTTGATCCTTAAAATTCATAACAAGTCTTTGAATTGTTTAAAGATATTTGGTACGATCAAACATATGAATTTAAAGCAATTAGTTCTAAGGCTATTCAGTGAATATGATTCTTATTCAATATTATTCTTCCACGATTCCATCTTGATGGAATTGAGTAGTGGGAGTAATTGAATCTTATATGATTTCATTCGTTTGATTTTGAATGTTACCGAATTAGTTTCAATACTCTTGGGGTTATGCTCTAGTAACATTAATCCATCTCTTTAATTAATGTTCCATTATTTTCTACAGTTGCATTATGATATGTGTAGGTAGAAAATTCGAATCTTGAAAAGTTTAAGATTTGAATATTTATTTTATATAATAGTTATATAATGGAAATTACTTACACCTCGGGAGTGTAAGTAAAAGTTTATCATTTATTCTATTTGATAGAATATAGTATTCTATTTGATAGAATATAGTATTCTATTTGATAGAATATCTTTTCTACAATCCTAAGTAATAAAATTGTTTTATTACTTGGTGTGTAACATCCGATGTTAATCATTGTAGAAAAAGACTTGACTTATTGAAGTCAATTGTGAGAATGATAAACTATAATTGGAACTACGTAATTAATATGATAAAATAACCCTTATACATCTTCCGTACAAGTCCAATAGGATAACAGAATCATTCACGAGTATTTGATACTTAATGGTTCTGTTGTTTTCTTATTGAAGAAAATTATCCTATAACTTATAATGGAAGCGATATTAGATATCGATTCTGGAAGTTCACCATTGAACCATAGATCTAAGATTGTTCATAACTTACTACGATCAAGTTTTGAACTTGATCAATCTTTAATTATGAATTAGTTCATGATTTGTACTAATTGTTTGCGCAGCAAAAGCAGTGTGAGCTTATTAAAGGTTTGACCTTTATAGTGTGACAGTGAGAAAAGTTATACTCAGCAATCTATTGTAGATTCTGAGAAAACTTGTCTCTAGTCAAGCTAATTGAACAATTAAAGATATATTGGTTAATGTTGATATTAAATTGTACATTTTAGCTAAAGAATGCAAAATGGCATTTTTTGTTTGACTTATTCAGATAAGAGATCAGTTGTGATTTCTTTGTTTGAAGAGTTCATTATGGAATGGCCCTAGAGTTTGTGTTCTGTTGAGATCGCAGTTTAGTGTGCTAGCTTATAGAGCCTACTGTAGACTCGGATAAGTCTTCCAGAAATTCGTGTTCTATATTTTTTATATCAGTCAGATTGTCTGATCTTGTCAAAGTATAGAGAATACATAAGTGATTGAAGGGTTAGTGAGAGCGTACAAATTACTTTCTAGTGTTATATATCCTAACAACATTATCATTATTATAGTAATAATGAGATGTTTGTAAGGTAAAAGGTTTACCTAAGTCTTCTTTACTCCGTGAAAGTAGTGGGAGTAGTCTCTGTTATATTTGATATAAAGTTTTATATAAGATATAAAACTAAGAGACTTGTGAGATACTCCTATTAGTCATGCATTAGATATGATCTAATAAAAGACACAACAAGGCTATCTGTATGACAGTTAGTATAACTGTTTGACAGTTAATGTGTGTCTTGTATATAGTATTCATCTTTCGTAAATGATGATTCCTTTTTCGAAAGAAATATTGATTACAATGTCTAATCAATCTTATGTATCATTTGATGATGACATAATGAATAATTTCTTATGTGCGATTAAAGATATCAATTTAATCGTAATTGTTACGAGTTATTTTGATATCCTGTAGACCATATGATGGATCTTAAAACATGTTCTTTGTGATCTTTGAGATATTAAGAACAAGTTTCTAATTCATTGAGAATACAGTCTGCAACCATTATGGTCATATTAGTTTTGAGACTAATTATGAAGTTAGACAGTCTACGTCATAAAGAGTCACAAAAGATGCAGTGGGAGTGTCATGAAGGATTCTACTATTTAGTGGAATTAGATGCAACTTATGAGGTATTGACTTATGAAGTTGCATAGTGACCTTACAAACTAGAAGTTTTATATTGGTGTTGTGCTTGCGGTTGTCCGCATAGTATTTTGGATATGATCCCTAAATACTTGGACAACTCAGTAGCTGTAGCACAATACTGATGTAGCATCAGAGTCATATTAATGTATAATTTAGATTCTACAAAATATGAATGATGCTGGCTATGGGAAACGATGGAGTTTGTTTGAAAAACTCAATATGTCATAGCAGACCTGCTTCTTGTTGCCTACCTCTTGAGTACTGGGTGAGCTTTTGAGGGCCATGTGCATATGATACACATTGAGATGTGTATATGATATCGTGGATTGGCACTAGAGCAAGTGGGAGTAATTGTTGGGGTTGGTGCTCAGAGCACCAATCCGGACCGTATTTCTGTCTGATTCATGTATACGAACATCCCATTTTCCATAATATTACTTATTTATGGTTGCACCTCTTGTTTTTATATATGTATTCGATCTGATTACGAATAGATTGAAACTAAATGTTGTTTAGTGATATGTATATATTAGAAAAAGCCCGATAATATATAATGCAGTAAAAAGTTACAAAGGTAGTTTGTAATTGACATTGGGAAGTGTCACTGCTAAATGTATATTATCAAATAAAGTTCCTGGTCAAGATTCACTAACACGGGTCGGTTAGTCAAATCCGTTGAGACCAGTACATGTCGTATATCGAGACTTGGTCCGATGATTTTTCCCAATGAACCATGAGTCTATGGAGACTCGTATAGACGTGTAGGTGTTTATAATAGATAAACATTGAATGACTCACCGAAGATTCTTAATGGATGGTACACCAACGTCAATAAGAATCTTCTTGGGTTGAGTAGCATATTGGTCATTTGACTTGAGATACCACTGTGGATGTATGAGACATCTTTCACACTTAGATGGCAGTCACGTCACCGATCTATTTAGATCAGACCTCCGCCTGTTTGTTGGGTGTGGACCGATCCTCAGGATATCCTGTGTGTATCAAGATAGGATCCATCAGTTTTGTGTACAGAGCATAGGTAGTCCAAATGTGATTAGCAATCAGTTAAATCTATGGCCATAGTATACTTCGGAAGTGAGTTCCGAATGTTATTTATAGATTACTAATAGAAACGTCGACGGGATAATACCTATAAAGATTTGATGTTTACATATATATCTCTGGGATTATCCGGATACCTATGATGGAGGGATTATACGTATGCAATGACCTCGACCTGTATAATTCAGCTAGTTTATCTGTGGTCGTCATAATTTACGGGTGGGTAAATTATGGACACGAAATTAGATTTTGTGACGGATATACCTGAATCTAGAGAGTCTCACTAATGAAATATACTCGTAGAGAACTAGGGCAACTTTGATGAATAATGGTGATTATTTATAAATCGTTTAAACGTTAAATGAAAGATGCATGCAAACGGGCCAAACCATCATTTCCTAATTAATGTGTATTTGTATTTAATATATGATATTATTAAATACACATTAATAATTGTCAAATAAAGGTATTTGACATATATCATTAATATATGTATTTGAGATATTTAAAGTAAATATAATACATATATTTGAGATATTTGTATTTAATTAATTATTTAATTGTTAAATGATTAATATAATTAAAATATAAATATCTCACCAAAAGATAAAGTTATGAAATGATTATAAGTGTAAATGTTTGACTTTACATTAAAGGAAAAAGTTGTCAAATTGAATTTGACTTCCTTGGATATTTGTTTTAATTGTTAAAATTGAAAATATCCATTTTCCTTTTTTATTTGTAATTTTCGGCCAACACCCTAAATTTAATATAAGTGTTATATTTTTGAGTTGCAATTGTTGACTTATTGAATTACATTAAAGTGTTAATGATTTCTAAAACAAGTTGGCAAGTTGGCTTTAAATGAAACAAAAAATAAAATATCTAGATATTTCTTCAACCAATTTCGGCCAAGGCTCTTTTTGGATGAAGTATATATTGTTTCATTTCATTTTTAGGGTTTAACAAGTTCATTAGACACCAAATAGAATACTAAAGTAGTTGAGAGAAAAGCTTGAAGGCTAAAGGCTAAAGGCTAAAGGAAGATGGCTTGGAAAATCATGATTTTGTAAGTTATATTTCAAAGTCTTCAACATGAAAATTATTTCTAACATGCTTAGCATCATTTTTTGTTGCTTCGGTGTTGTCTCTCTTCTTATAGTTTGTGTTTATTTTGTTTGTGAACTTTGATGAAAGATTGAAGCATGTAAGTAAGCTTGAAATGGTTTCAATGCTTTACTTTTGATTTTTAGAAAATCAAGTTGCCATTCTAGAGTTGGTAAGCCACTCCTTGGTGACCTAGAATTGTTCTAGAGTTTTTTCAAAGTGGTAAGGCTACATTGGTGAAGTATTGAATGGATTAAAGTGTTGGATTTTGTAAATTTGGTGAAATTTGACAATTTGATGAAATTGAAAAATTAGGGTTCATAACCCACTCAAAATTTGGGGATTTTTCATATATGTGATGTATTATAGTATGAATATGATGCATGTATAATTTTAGGTTAATTGGATTTGATCTTGGCATGTTTTGAACTAAAGGGACCAAATTGCAATTAATTGAAATTTTTGGGTGGCTCACGGCATTAGACTAAAAATTGGGGATTTGTGTGAAACCTGATTTTGATGCATTAGATGCATTGAAAAACATTTTAGAAATGATTTAGAATCATCCAAAAATTTATTTGACAACTTTTGGACTAAAATGATCAATTAACAAAGTTTTGGGACAATTCGGTAATTACCAAAAAATTTGATTTCTTGTGTAATTTTTCAGAATTTGATAATTGGATAATTAAATAAATAAGTTTATTTAATTGATCCGAGAAAATATTTTGAAATCGGAAAATTTTGATTTTCCGCGATTCCGCTGCGTTACCGATATTCCCCCTTAAAACCCCAACAGAAAGCCCATTGGACTTTAATTGTATAGTATTGGATACTAATTGGGCCTTTGAGACCCATTAGGATTGGATTTGGAATCCAAGTCTAAAAGGCACTATTAAAAGTGTAATTATTTAATTTGGAATTAAAAATGAATTAGTATTTAATACAAATTAAATTGGATTTAAAATTGTAGTTCGATATAATTCAAGAATACGTACTTTCAGTATTTATTCTTAAACGAGTTGGACTCGCGCAAATCAAATCGTTGTTTGAACATTGGATGGTCAGTCATTCAAAGATTAATTAATTGGATTAGATTGATTGAATAACATGCTTTGTGTGAATACTTGGATGTATTTGTATGAATAATGTATATCGGATGGATATTAGAAGGGTGATGGCAATTTTGGAAATTGTTGTAATAAATTTAGAATTTATTTAAATTGGACCTGCGTGTCCAGCCTATTATCTCTATTATCTTTGTATTTCTCTTCTCCCCAATTCCCCTCAATGTTAATGAGGTTTCTTTATTGTATTATGTAATTGGGTAGAAGTAAGAATAGTGTTATCGGGAGAGAGGAAATGGAGAGATTTATTCTAGGAAAAAAAGTTTGTTATATATCCATCCGCATATCATTATTAATTTATTTCGCGCCTTATTATGCTTTTAGAATGCATGCTTAAGGGTGTATGATGAGACCTAATCAAAGATAATAAATTGCTTGCCAATTACGCGAAAAACCATAATCAAATATTAAGCATTTTCCTTCCATTGAGTGGTTCTCTCTCAAGATCCAAGATTGGCATTGGTTTGTTGGCCAAAGTCAAGATCAATGTCCATCGCGGATGTGTTTGAACCACGAAAGCTTTGTTCCATATCGCATGTCTTGGGCGGTTGTGATTTGTTGGCCAATGTCAAGGTCACTTCTAGTTCATCGACGTGGATTACGAAGCTTTCCCACTGTCAATGGGTCCCGCTTAACTGGAATCATTAAGTTTGTTGAGCCAAAGCCAAGGCTTGGTTGATTCAGAGGAAAAGGTTAGGAAATATATTGGATATATTTTCATATATTAGATATGTGTTTTGGACCTGGAGGTCCACCTACCGGATCTAGGAATTGGATGGGATCCAATTGATCTTAGAGATCTACCTAGTTAAGTTTCATACAAATTTTTGGCCAAAGTCAAGGTTGTGTGTTATTTAACGGAATCATAGCCCACTAGGAAACTAGGTTTCCCGAGTACTCCACAGAGGGTTAGAGGCTCGCCGAAAATAGTGGGAGACAAATATTAAATTTGCAATTTCGTTTAAATACTTGCCAATACGCGCTCTTTTATTTATCATTGTAATAAATATATTAGTTGGACTAATATTTAATATTGCTTTCTTTGAACAGTTAGACTGTAAAAGACAATACTCCACTTGTAGTTGGTTATATAGTCGAACTATAGTAACCATTGCATTTGGGGTGTATCCAAAATCGTTGATTGAATAGTTGGACTATTGCAATCGAGATGGCTGGAAAGATTAAGGTAAAGGACATAATCCTAGGTGAAAATGTCTTTAACAGCGTAAATTTTCCAGATTGGGAAATTAATCTTAGGATAGTCCTGGGAGCTGAGAAGTTACTCTATTGGATAGAAAATCCTCTCGGGCACTGAGCCTGGAGTTGAGCAAATAGTAGAGCATGAGCTTAGGAAGACTCATCGTGATGATTACTTTAGTGCTCAATCTGTTATGCTTGCCGCAATGACTCTTTAATTTCATCGTCAGAACTAAGGATTAGATCATTATACCATGATGTTGAAATTAAAGGATCTTCATAGATCTAACCTTAGATCTTGGAAGTACGAATTGTAAAAGAAGCTCTTTTACTCGCGTATGTTAGAGGGTACATCTGTCGAGCACTAGGTGTCGCAAATGATTGCTGACATCGAACATCTAGGTTAGCTAGTCATTACCTACGAGGCCAAGACTTCCATAGATTTGATCTTACAGTCTCTGCCCGAATGATGGGGCGGGTTCATCATGAACCAAGAGAAACTCTTGGAAAGTTATTGGCTATACTTAATGAGGAAGAGCCAGAGCTTCGAAAAGGGTAAGAAGCGCAAGGCGCATCTTACTTCAACATCCCAGAAGGCCAAGGCTTGGCCGAAGGCTTCTGGGGTGTGAAGAAAAAAGGCAAAGGCAAAATTGCCACTGTCTTCTGGGAAGACAAAAGACATATCCCAAGATGTCTGCCTAAACTGTGGCAAACGGGGTCACTAGATGACTGCCGTATGGACAAGGCAGACATGAAGGATGTGAAGGCGGGCAAGGCTCCGACTTCACGTATGTTTGTTATTGTAATAAACATGTCTACTACTGGTTTTAAAAATTGGATTTTTGATACTGAATATGGTACATACATATGTACTGATGTGCGGGATCTGCTAATTAGCAGGAGACTGGCTTCAGATGAGATCTACCTGCGAGTCAGAAATGGGAGGAGAGTCACTATTTTGGCTGTGGGAACCTAAGTTTTGGAACTGCCCTTTGGGCATGTACTTAAATTAGGAAACTGTTATAATGTACCTAGTTTGACTAGAAACATTATCTTTATATCTAGTTTAACCCGTTGCAAGTATACCTTTATGTTCCAGAACACTGTGTGTTTTGTTTATAAAGATGATATTGAGATATACACATTAGATGTGAATAAAAGTATTTATATTTCGAATATAAATGAATCTCAAACATATAACATGACAAACAAAATGCTCAAACTGAGTAAATCAGATGAGACTTATGTGTGGCATTGTCGTATGTGACACATTAATAAGACTCATATATCCACACTTTCGAAGAGTGGATATATGGACGGATTTGATCCTAATTCATATGACGTCTACGAATCTTGTTTATTAGGCAAAGTGCTTAAAACGCCTTTTAGCAGTAAATGTGTATGTGCCACCGAGCTGTTAGCCCTCGTTCATGGTGACGTAGTGGGCCCATATCTAGCCAGGCTAGAAGTGGTTATGAATACTTCATAACATTTACAGATGTTACATCACATTGTGGTTATGTGTATCTTATGAAACACAAATCGAAATTTTTTGATAAATTCAAAGAGTTTCGATACGAAGTAGAAAAACAGACCGGCAAAAGTATTAAAAATATTACGGTTGGACCGTGGTGTAGAATACTTAAACAATGAGTTTCAAGATTACTTGAAAGAGTATGGTATTATTTCATAGTGGGCTCCTCCCCGAACATCTCAATTGAGTGATGTGTCCAAACGGAGAAACCGAACTTTGTTGGACATGGTAAGGTTAATAATGAGTCGCACTGAGCTACCAATTTCCTTCACGGGATACGCATTGAACAGTGCAATACTTATTTTGAATAAGGTTCCGACAAAGTCTGTTGGACAGACTCCATATGAAATATGGACAGGAAAGATACCGGGGTTCTCATACCTGAAAATTTGGGTATGCTAGGCATATAATTGAAAGTTTGGATGGTACCAAACTAGAACCTAAATCGGATAAGTGCCTATTTGTAATTGGTTATCCTAGGGAAACCAATTTTCACAACCCAAAAGTGAACAAAAATATTTGATGCTCTTCATTCGGTTTTCCTTAGAGGATTCCTAAATGCAGTGGTAAGTGGGAGGAAAGTAAAACTCGATGAAAATCGGAGTGATACTGTTCCAGGCACCGATCCTCTCACAGAAAATGAACAGTTCATCAGGGATGAGACTGTTCCACAATCTTCTAATACACAAGAACCTCGTAGGTCGGAGAGAGTCAGAAAACAACCTAAGAGATATGGGTTTCTGATCTCACCTCATTAAGATATTAATCTTATTGAGGATAATGAGCCGTCTACGTATGAGGTACTGATACAAGGTATCGACTCTGCCTTATGGCAAAATGCCATGAAGTCCGAAATGGATTCCATGTATACAACCAAGTTTGGACACTGGTTGATGTACCATAAGGCATTGTGCCTACAGGTAGCAAATGAGTCTTCATGGTGAAGACAAACATGGATGGCAACATGCAAACGTACAAAGCTAGGCTTGTAGCGAAAGGGTATCGTCATCAACATGATGTCGATTATGAAGAAACCTTTTACTCGTTGCCATGACTAAATCCATTCGGATAATGATTGCTAATGTTGCATATTTCGTTTATGAAATATGGCAGCTGGAAGTCAAAACTGTTTTCCTTAATGGAAACCTTTTGGAGGATGTTTTATACAACAGCCTGACGGTTTTGTCATACCAAAACATGCAAACAAGGTTTGCAAGTTAAATCGATCCATTTATGGATTGAAGCAAACATTTCGTTCTTGGAACCAACGTTTTGATGAGATCATAATGGTATATGGTTTGATTCAAAACGATGATATTCTTATTATAAAAGAAGTTAGTGGGAGCGCAACGACAATATTGTCCTATACGTTGATGATGTTTTGTTGGATAATATGACCCATAGCGTCACTATTTGCACAGATCATTGTGTTGTTGTAGCAAATTAACTATGTAACAAGGAAATTGCACTCTCGTCATTTTGTGATTAGATCACCATAGATATATATAAATGAAGAGAGGTCCCTATGATTAGTTCCTGGATTGAGATGATATGAGACAGTATCAGTCCACGAAGGATTAATCATTAAATATCCCTAGCCGTAGTATTATCGAGACTGGACATCGATAATGCGGAATAGGCTAGTATTGCACTTGTGCGCGTGTGAGGGCACAACGGCATAGTTCTCATATATATAAGTATTGGATACTTGTGCAAGTGCGATAGGAGGTCGTGTTTCACACGATGGTACGGGAAACAGCTTCGCTCTGGATAGACCCTTCGGAATCCCATTGGTATTATGACTAGGTGTCTATGGGAGGCCGAAATCAAGGTAGGTGTGTATAGTCTTAACCTGAGACTTGCATCGCTAATACTTACGACAATCGGTAAACTTTGGTTTTGGTGGTGGGGATCTTAACTGGTTCTGTGTTCACCTCTTCTGGGTTTATCAGGAATCGTAGTGTATTGGATGTGATGTCAAGACGGAAGTATCACTCCAGTCATAATGGAGATGATGTCACGCAGGATACGGTATTAGTGCTCTTAAGTGATGCGCATCCAATCGTGATATTATGACCAGGTCATGAATATCCGATTATAGAGACTAGTTACCAGACATCCGATATGTGTTTCGGACGGGGCAGACACTTATCCAGCCCCAGCCCTAGCACGTGACTATCCGATACTGGGCCGATATGCACAATACAATTGTATACTACGCTTGATACAGATCTTTGATATTCTTTGATGAATATGTCCGGAGAACTTGGGAAGACTTGGTGCTTTGCTAGGAGTCGACCTTGTCTCGTAAATCGGTAGAACGTAGTACTTGGTACGTACGTGATTCGGATACTCCGACGACCGTATTTACTGCCAGATTATCCGGGGATCTCATGGGTCGCTTCCCGATAATCCACCGATGACGCACAACTTGCACTCTTGAATAATCTGGGATTATATAGAGAGAGAGAAAATTAATCTAGGATTAATTACGGAGATATTTTATCTAGGATAAAATATCGTCTAGAGAGAGATAACGATTAATTTGGAATTAATCGGTAATTAATATATTCGATATATTAAACGAAATTAGATTTCGACGCGGAATTAAAATTAGATTTTAATTCGGGCAAACGAGTTAATTTAGAATTAATTCGTTAGCGACGTAAATAATAATTTCGCTAGCCGCAATTATTCGATTGAATTAACGTCGCGACGTAAGCTCGGTATTTCGGAAATATCGAACCCGAACGCGTGAGTGCACGTGGGCCCACTTTCATTTGGAAACGTGTGGGGCCCACATGACACATGTCATTTGCATTATTTAATTCTAATGCATTGCATGAAGATAGTGTACAATGCACTCAATGTCATTGCATGGAGTTTGAGTGTTTGACACTCTAAGCCATTGCATGTTTTGTGTCATAATTTATTATTATGTAATATATATTATGGCATAAATATAAATTGATTTTTGGTAAATCATTTAACTTAACACAATTCAATCTCTCTCAAAATTCTCTCCTCTCCTCACGCCAAAATAAGGCTGTTCTTCACTGGTTTTGAACCAGTTTGGGCGTGATAAGGGAAGCAGAGTGGATTTTCATGGTGAAAATTCAAGTGCTAGCACACTTACAAGTCTTGCGAAGGTGGTAGGGAGGTTCACCCATGAGGCGGGACTCATCCGACGGAGTTTGGAGCTTCGTTTTGAGACCCGAAACTGCGAAGACAGTGAGCGTGGACTGGTTGCAGTGGCGTGAGCAAGGCAGTGCGTTTTTGGCTTCGATTCGTCTTCAAATCGACATAACCGATCAATGTGAGTATTCCGCTACCTCCGTTCACCCATTTGATGTCATGCATTTTCATGTCTTGTTTGATCTGGGACCTTAGAATAAACCAACAATGGCATCAAGAGCTAATGTTGCAAGCATGAAAAATGTAGGGCTTAAAATTTGGGTAAATTGTTTTGAGCATGATTTGAATGAATTGAATGTTTGAGTATGCTTATAACATGTTTAATTAAGGTTTGATTGGATCAATTTAATGAAAATGATTGGAATCAATTTTCCCCAATTGATGGAGCTTGGCCGAATGGTATAATGCATTTGGAGATTTGGAATTTTTTGATTTTTGATTCATTGGATGAGTTAGAATCATGTAGGATGATGTTAATTTGAATTAATTGGATTGAATTTTGAATTGAACAAAATCCCAAATTCCTTATGTTGGCCGAATCTACAATGCCCCTAATGTCTTGGTGTTTTTGATTTTATGAACATTGGATGTGTATGAAATCATTCGGGAAGTATACGTTGTCGATTGTGTAATTAATCGGATTGAATTCAAATCGGACAAAATAACCTTCCTTGGCCGAGACTTAGAAGCATGTAATATGGGTTTGATTTTTCATTATGTGTGTTTGACATGTAATAATGAATTAAGTATGATTAATTGGACTAATTTAGTGTTTTAGAAATGTTGATTTAGTTGATTAATCATATAATGCACTTTTGGTAATTAAATTGTGAAAATTGGATTTTGGATTTAATTAATTGGGCCTAATTTTGGAAATTAGAATTTAAAGTTGTAATTGGGCCTATTGGGCTTGATTTATCAAGTTTGGTTTAGGCCAATGGATTGGATCCAATTGGGCCCAAAACCTTAACCATAAAGCCCAAATGCGACTAATGAACCTTTAATGTTTAATTGGGCCTAATGGGCCAAATTGATTTCTAAGCTTTTGGGTGATTCCACTATTGGGCTTTGGTTTGCCGAGCCCATGCCTAAAGAAATTAATTAAAGCCCATTGGACTTTAATTGAATTGACGTTGGACGTTAATCGGTCTTTGAGTCCGACGCGATTGAATTTGGAATTTAAATCGTAAAAGGTTTATTAATATAAAGTGCAATATTTAATTGGAATTGAATAGTGAATTAGTATTAAATACATGTTAATTGGATTTAATGATGTAGTTTAATTTAATTCATGAATTCGTACTTTGAGTACTTATTCGCAAAAACGAGTTTGACTCGAACAAAATCAAATCGTTGTTTGAACATTGGATGATCACTTAATTATCAGATTAATTAATTTTTGATTAGATTGATTGATAGCATGCTTATGTGTGTGAATACGTGGTTGTGTTGAATGAATAATGTATATCGGATGGATATTAGATGGGTGGGCAATTTTAGAAATTGTTGTAATAAATTCGATTTATTAAATTGGACCTGCGTGTCCAGCCTTATCACCTTCTTTCTCTTTGTATTCTCTTCTCACCTATTCCCTCTATATATATGAGGTTTCTTTAGAAGTGTAGTGTAACGGGTAGAAGTAGTACAAGTGCTAGCTTGAGTGAGAAAGGGAGAGATTTGATCTAGGATCAATGTGTTAAGTATCCATCCGCATATCATTATTATTTTATTTCATACTCGCTTTATTATGTATTTAGAATGCATGTTTAAGGGTGTATGATGATGAGACCTTAACAAAGATAATTAAATTGGTAGCCAATTTGCACGCGAAAATCCCTCAATCTATATTAAGCAAATATCCTTCCATTGAATGATTCTTGTTCAAGATCCGAAGTTGGCATTGGTTTGTTTTTGACCAAAGTCAAGACCTTTGTCAATCAAGGATGTACTTGAATCATGAGAGTTTTGTTGCATATCGGTGTCTTGTCCAAATCGTGATTTTTATTGGCCAAAGTCAAGATCACTTTTTGTCCAATGACATTGATTACGAAACTTTCCTCGTCAATGGGTCCCGCTTAACTGGAATCATTAGGTTGTTTTTGGCCAAAGCCAAGGCCTAGATGATTCGGAGGATTGGTTAGGAAAATGTATTGGATACATTGACATTATACATATGTTTCGGACTTGGATGTCCACCTAACCGGATCTAGGAATTGGATGGATCCAATTGATCTGTGAGATCTACCTAGTTAAATAGCATACAGCTTTTTATTGGCCAAAGTCAGGGTTGTGTGTTATTTTAGGATCCTAGCCCACTAGGAAACACGGTTTCCCGAGTACTCCACAGAGGGTTAGAGGCTCGACGAAAAATAGTGGGAGGCAAGTATTGAATTTGCAACATTCGTTCAATTACTCGCTAAACACGCTCATTTTTATTTTACTCGTCATATTAATCAAAAGTATTAGTTGGACTAATATTTTATGTTGTTTTAAAAATATATAGTTGGACTATATACAAACTCATTCAATATATAGTTGATTTTATAATTGGATTATAGTAATCAATATAATTGAATTAAAATGATAGTTGATTTTATAATTGGATTATAGTAATCAATATAAAATTATAGTTGATTAAATAATTGGATTATTGTAATCATTATAATAATAGTACCTTAATATTTGATTAAATAGTTGGACTATTAAAATCAAGTAAGAATTGAAAAGGTTGAATATTTAAAATATATAATCCTTGGATTAAATGTTTTAAATGATTTAATTTTCAATTGGGAATTAATAATAGGTTAATTTATTTGATAAAATAACTTATTATGACTAAGCCCATAATTAAGCAAATAGTAGAGCATAAAGTCTTTGGAAGATTTATGTGATGATGACTTTAGTGCTTAATTAATATACTTATAATAAATCTATCTTTAGATTTAAAGTATTAAAATTGCAATTAATAATTCTTGGAGAATTAATTGACTATTCTAGTGGAGAAAAGTCAAAGTTTGCAATTGGGCATGTAGCACAAGGTGCACATCGTTTCGATATTCGAAACCCAAGGCTTGGCCAAAGGTTTGTGAAATATTGAAAAGGATAATTGACATATCCCAAGTGACTACCATTTGGATATGGAAGACACGAAGGAATTAAAGAAGGGCGAGGCTCTAACTTTAAAAATATTTGTCAAAGTTATGTTCACTACTAGTATTGAAATTGAATTTTAAATACTTAGTGTGTGGTACATAAAATATATGTATTGACGTTCAGAATCCGCTGTGAGCTGGATACTGGCTTCAAGCCGAGATTTCTCTGCGAATTGGAAACGGGACGAAAGTCGCTGTTTCGACCGTAGATACCTAAGTTTAGGAACTACCCTTTGGGTATGTACTTAAATTAGGAAATGTTATAATGTAACTAGTTTAACTAGAGACATTATCTCTATATCAGTGTTTAATCCATTGCGGATAAAACCTTTATATTCTAGAACACTAAAGTGTTTCATTATATAAAGATGATACTGAGATAAATACATTGGATGTAAATAACAGAATTTATATTTTGAATATAAAGAAAATCTCAAACATATAAAATGACAAATAAATAGCTCAAATTGATTTGATCAATAGACTTATTTGTGGCATTGTTGTCTAGGACACAATTAAAGAAGACTCGTATATCCACACTTTTAAGAGTGGGTACTAGGACTGATTTGACTATTCAAATAAGGTCTACGAATCTAGTTTATTAGGTAAATACCTAAAATACTATTTACTTGGTAATAGTAAAAGGGCCACCGATCTGTTAGCCCTATTCATGGTGAAGTAAGTGGGCCCATATCTAGCTAGGCTAGATGTGAACATGAATATTTCGTGACCTTAACGGATGTGACATCACGTTTATTTATGTGTTTCTTTTGAAGAACACAGATCGAAACTTTAGAGTTTCGACACGAAGTAGAAAAAAAGATCGGCTATAGTATTATTCCGCCACGGTAAAACCGTAATGGAAAATACTTAAGCAGTAAGTTTCATACGTACATGAAAGAGTACGGTATTCTTTCAGATGAGGACATGATAAGGTTTATCACGAGTCGCTCTGAGCTACTATTTCCTTCTACAGGATATGTATTAACAGTGCAAAACTTATTTAGAATAAGGTTCCATATAAATCTGTTTGACAGATATCATATAGGATATGAACAGGGAAGAAACGAGGTTTCTCATTCCTGATAATTTGGGTATGCCAGGCATAGCGTTTGGATGATACCAAACTAAGGACCCAATTGGATAAGTGCCAATATAGGTTATCCTAAGGGAAACCTTAAGTATAGTACTTATAAATCCCACATGAGAACAATGTGATTGTTGCTCACCATGCGGTTTTCCTGAGAGGAATACCGATATGCAGTGGTCAGTGGGAGGATAGTGATACTCGATGAAAATCGGAGTAATACTGTTCAAGGCACGAAGTCCTTAATGGAACACAAATAGTTCATCTATGATGAAACTATACCATTAATCTTCAAATACACAAGAACTTCGTAGATCGGATAGAGTCAGAAAACAACCTAGGGTATGGGTTTCTGATCTAACCTCATAAAGATGTCAATCTTGGAGGTGTACCATCCGACTACGTTTTGAGGAAGTGATACGAGGTATCGACTCCCTGTTATGGCAAAGTGCCATGAATCCGAAATGGATTCCATGTATAACAACTATGTTTGGATACTAGTTGTTGTACCACAAGGCAGTATGCCTATGGTACATTAAATGTCTTCAAGGAAGACATACATGGAAGGCAACATACCAACGTGCAAAGCTAGACTTTTGACGGAAAGGTATCGTTATCAACATTATGTTAATAACGGTTCAACCTTTTACCTGTTGCCATGGTAAATCCATTTTGAAGATGCTTGAAAATAACTGTATATTTCATTTATGAAATGTGTCAGTTATAAATCAAAATCGCTTTCCTGAAAAGGAAACCTTTTGGAGGATGTTTACAACATCCTGACGATTTTGTATAACCGACAAACAAGGTTTGCGGGTTATTCGATCCATGTTTGGATTGATGCAAGCATAAGGTTCTTGGAACTGACGTTTTGAAATAATCATAATGGTTTATGATTTGACTCAAAACGAAATAATTCTTGTGTATATAAGGAGGTTAGTGGGAGAGCGCACTGACAGTGAAATTCCCATAAAGCTATTGTGAAAGCTTGGCTTTCATAGAAATTCTCCGTAGAATTCTGGGGAGTAACAACCTTTATTCAAGGAATAAAGATCTACTGGGATAGATTTGGAGTTGTTAACACTCTCTGGGAAATTGTACATTTAAAATGTACTTGTATTGGTGTCTCATACGCTTCGAGCATATGGAGTCACAATCGGGTCAATCCAAGTGATAGTCACTGGATTGAAGTTAAGAACATCTGTTAGTATCTCTGAGAACTAAAGATGCTATCTTAAACTATGGAGAAGGAGAACTTGAAGTGACTGGGATCACACTGCAAGTTTCCAAACATTTAAATACTGCGGTACTATAAAGTTTGAATAACGGGACAGTGAGCTGGAAATCTTCCAAGCAAGATAACTGTTGCCGAATAAACAACAAATGCGGATTATTGCTGCAGCTGAGGCAGCAATAGAAGCCATTTGGATCGATAATAAATCTAATTAGATTAGATATAGTTCTGTTAGCAGCTGAGCTAGGCGTCAGCACAGGCTAAGGAATTAAAGGTCTCATCGACGATCCAGATATATACTTCTATATCATCTGATTCGTTCGGATCATACATCGTGGCGATGTGATGATCGTATAAATCGCGTCAAACGATAATTATGCAAATCCGCTGACGAAAACCTTTCCTCAGCAATTTGAGCGAACCTTACATAGTTCGGGTGTAGGACACTCGAGTGACTGGCTATGTGCCAAGTGGGAGATTGTTGGATAATATGACCCATAGCGTCACTATTTGCACAGATCATTGTGTTGTTGTAGCAAATTAACTATGTAACAAGGAAATTGCACTCTCGTCATTTTGTGATTAGATCACCATAGATATATAAATGAAGAGAGGTCCCTATGATTAGTTCCTGGATTGAGATGATATGAGACAGTATCAGTCCACGAAGGATTAATCATTAAATATCCCTAGCCGTAGTATTATCGAGACTGGACATCGATAATGCGGAATAGGCTAGTATTGCACTTGTGCGCGTTGTGAGGGCACAACGGCATAGTTCTCATATATATAAGTATTGGATACTTGTGCAAGTGCGATAGGAGGTCGTGTTTCACCGATGGTACGGGAAACAGCTTCGCTCTGGATAGACCCTTCGGAATCCCATTGGTATTATGACTAGGTGTCTATGGGAGGCCGAAATCAAGGTAGGTGTGTATAGTCTTAACCTGAGACTTGCATCGCTAATACTTACGACAATCGGTAAACTTTGGTTTTGGTGGTGGGGATCTTAACTGGTTCTGTGTTCACCTCTTCTGGGTTTATCAGGAATCGTAGTGTATTGGATGTGATGTCAAGACGGAAGTATCACTCCAGTCATAATGGAGATGATGTCACACAGGATACGGTATTAGTGCTCTTAAGTGATGCGCATCCAATCGTGATATTATGACCAGGTCATGAATATCCGATTATAGAGACTAGTTACCAGACATCCGATATGTGTTTCGGACGGGGCAGACACTTATCCAGCCCCAGCCCTAGCACGTGACTATCCGATACTGGGCCGATATGCACAATACAATTGTATACTACGCTTGATACAGATCTTTGATATTCTTTGATGAATATGTCCGGAGAACTTGGGAAGACTTGGTGCTTTGCTAGGAGTCGACCTTGTCTCGTAAATCGGTAGAACGTAGTACTTGGTACGTACGTGATTCGGATACTCCGACGACCGTATTTACTGCCAGATTATCCGGGGATCTCATGGGTCGCTTCCCGATAATCCACCGATGACGCACAACTTGCACTCTTGAATAATCTGGGATTATATAGAAGAGAGAGAAAATTAATCTAGGATTAATACGGAGATATTTTATCTAGGATAAAATATCGTCTAGAGAGAGATAACGATTATTTGGAATTAATCGGTAATTAATATATTCGATATATTAAACGAAATTAGATTTCGACGCGGAATTAAAATTAGATTTTAATTCGGGCAAACGAGTTAATTTAGAATTAATTCGTTAGCGACGTAAATAATAATTTCGCTAGCCGCAATTATTCGATTGAATTAACGTCGCGACGTAAGCTCGGTATTTCGGAAATATCGAACCCGAACGCGTGAGTGCACGTGGGCCCATTTTCATTTGGAAACGTGTGGGGCCCACATGACACATGTCATATTATGCATTATTTAATTCTAATGCATTGCATGAAGATAGTGTACAATGCACTCAATGTCATTGCATGGAGTTTGAGTGTTTGACACTCTAAGCCATTGCATGTTTTGTGTCATAAGTATATTATTAATTTAATATATATTATGGCATAAATATAAATTGATTTTTGGTAAATCATTTAACTTAACACAATTCAATCTCTCTCTCTCAAAATTCTCTCTCTCCTCACGCCAAACAGTGGCTGTTCTTCACTGGTTTTGAACCAGTTTGGGCGTGAATAAGGGAAGCAAGAGTGGATTTTCATGGTGAAAATTAAAGTGCTAGCACACTTACAAGTCTTGCGAAGGTGGTAGGGAGGTTCACCCATGAGGCGGGACCATCCGAGGAGTTTGGAGCTTCGTTTTGAGACCCGAAACTGCGAAGACAGTGAGCGTGGACTGGTTGCAGTGGCGTGAGCAAGGCAGTGCGTTTTTGGCTTCGATTCGTCTTCAATTCGACATAACCGATCGATGTGAGTATTCCGCTACCTCCGTTGATGTATTCATGCACGTTTTCATGTCTTGTTTGATCATGGGACCTTAGAATAAACCCAACAGTATTGATTCTTACCAATGACATTCCCATATTTAAATCGATGACAGCTTGGCTTTCATTAAAATTCTCCATGAAAACTTGGGAGATGCAACCTTTATTCTAGGAATAAATATATACTGGGATAGATCTAAAAGTTGTTGGCATTCTCCGAGAACTCGTACATTGAAAGACATGTACGTGAACTGGTGTCTCATATGCTTTTAGCATTTGGAGTCACAATCAGGCCGATCCAGGTGATGGTCACTAGATTGATGTTAAGAACATCCTTAAGTATCTTATAGGAAATAATGATGCCTTCTTAATTTATGGCGATTGAGAACTTCAGGTGACTGGGATCACCGATGCAAGTTTCCAAACTGATATAGACGACTATAAGTCGCAATAAGGGTACATATTTTTTTGAACAACAGAACAATGAGCTGGAAATCTTCCAAGCATGATATTGTTGCCAATTCAACAATAATAGCGGATTATATTGCTGCGGATGAGGCAGAAAAAAGAAGCATTTTGGATCTATAAAATTCCTAATTGGATTAGGAGTAGTTCTGTTAGAAGGTGAGTTGGGCTACATCACAGACTAAGGAATCACGGTCTCATCAATGATCCAAGTATATACTTCAACGGTTTCATCTGATTCACAAGATCATACATCGTGGCGATGTCAAGATCCCATCAGATGACAACCTTGCATATCCGCTGGCGAAAGTGATTTCTCAACATAAGCATGAGCGACCCGTACATAGTTAATGTGTTAGACACTTGAGTGATTGGCTATAGGGCAAGTGGGAGATTGTTGGACAATTATGACCCATAGCATCACTATTTGAAAAAGACATGGTGTTCTTTGTATAAATTAACTATATGACAAAGGAAATTGCTATTTTATCATTTTGTAATTGGATTACTTAGATATATAAATGATAAAATTCCATAAGATCAGTTCCGGATTAATAAGATATGAGACAGTATTAATCCATGAACGATTTGATCATTACATATCTCTAGTCGTAGTATTATCGAGACTGGATATCGATAATGCGGAATAGGCTGGTATTACATTTGTGCGCGTTATGGAAGTGTAACGACATATTTCTCGTATATTTAAGTATTGGATACTTATGCAAGTGTGATAGGAGGTTCTGTTAGCCGTTGGACCGGGAACAGCTTCGCTCTAGATAGACTCCTCAGAATCCCATTGGTAGTATGACTATGTGTCTATGGGAATCCGAATCAGGGTAGATGTATTTGGCCTTAACCTGAGACTTGCATCGCTAATACTTGCGACAATCAATAAGCTTTGGTTTTGGTCATCCGGGGCTTTAACAGGTTCTGTGTACGCCTCTTCTGGGTTTACTGAGAATCGTAGTGTATTGGATGTGATGTCAAGATGGCAGTATCACTTCAGTCATATGGAGATGATGATCACGCAGGGATATAGAACCGGTACTATAAAATGCTGCAACTATCGGGATAATATGACAAGGTCATGATTATCTGATTACAGAGACTAGTTGCTAGTGATCCGATATATGATTCGTACGGGGCAGACACAATTCCAGCCTCAGGCCTAGCATGTGACATCTGATACTAGATCGCAATACACAATACTTCATATACTACGCCTGATAAAGATGGTATATTCTTCGTTGAATATTTCTGGAGAATTGGGTAGGCACGGTGCTTTGCTAGAAGCCAACCATGTCTTGTAAATCGGTAAGAACGTGGTACTGGGTACGCACGTGTTCGGATAGTCCGACAACCGTATAAACTGTCAACATATCCAGGGATCTCTTGGGTCGCTTCCCAAAGATTCACCGATGAGATTTGACTCGAACAGAGAATTAATCTGGGATTAATTATGAGAGAGAAAATTAATCTAGGATTAATTGGGTCATGAATTAATCTGGCAATAATTCGTGAAGAAGAGAGAACGCGATTAATTTGGAATTAATCGTTAAAATAAATTTAATAGTTAAATTGGATTTTTCTATTTAATTTATTTATTTGGGCTAAAATAATATATTGGATATATTAATTGAAATTAGATTTCAATGCGGAATTAAAATCGGATTTTAATTCAAGCGAACGAATTAATTTGGAATTAATTCGGAAGCGACTTCCATAATGATTTTGCTGGGCATTATTATTTAATTAAGTTAGATTTAATTACGTCGTGACGGAAAATTCGTTTAGTTGGATTAAACGTAACCGGGCCCAAAGTGTATTGAGTGAACCAACTTGAATTTTGAATTCAAAGTGGTGGGACCCACTAACTCACATCAACTTGTCATAAGTGTGATGGAAGTATTTTATTACTACTTTTACACACAACACACACACTTTTAATAAGTCAACAAATGAATAAACTTAAAACTATTCATCTCTCCCATTTTTTTCTCTCTTGGCCGAATGGGTTTCTTCTTGGAGGATAAATTTTTTCTTTCAATTTTGTTCTTGCTAGCACATAAATGAGTGAAGCAAGGTGATATGAAAACTCACCCAAGTGTTGGAAACACTCTACAAAGCTTGGAGCTTCAACAAATACAAAGAAAAGTTTTGAATCTCATCCGATCAAAGTAAGTTTTTCTGCAACTTGTCTTTGATTTTTCACACACAAATCTTCTTAGTGATCTTGTGGCATTTGTTGGACACTAACACAAACAAGATTCTTTTCCTCCTTAGAAAACTCTTTCGAGTGGATCAAATAAACCTTGAGCATTCGTGTAGAGGGCAACATACCCGAATAGCGAAGGATAGTCAGAAATATAAAAGAAGCAAGAAATCGAGATTGGTCAACAAGTTTTCGAGAGATGCGAAGGGCTACAAAGGATAGAAACAGAGAACCAATGCGGCTACAAAGGATAGAAATGAGAGAACCCATCCCAAGTAAAAATGGATAAGTTTGTAGTACAAGTAAGAACCCATATATTGAACCTATGCTAATGAAAATCCTTGAAAGTTTAAAAGGGCAGACCTATGAGATGGGAGACATTCGGAAGTTAGCAAGAGTGCCAATGTGAACAATAAGGTTAAATGGCATAGCTGTAGCCTATAACAAGAACAAATAGCAGAGATTTATGAAGTAGCCTATGAGAATGAACCACCACTAGCCTCAGTAGCATAATTTAGAGCCAAAATATAGGATATGAGAATAATAAAGAAAGTGACAAAAAGTGAAAATGGAGTTCAATATGTATAGTGACATAGATAATGCAGCTTGGGTACAGTAACGTAATAGGGACCTCATAATAGTTTATAAATGCAGTAGGACCCTAAGAGATGGAGAAGACGATGTGGATCTCAACAAAACGAATAATAATTATTTTTCTAATAACCCTAATTCTAGTGAGTGTATAGACACCTAGCCGGGCCACTATTAAACTTAGATAGATAACAACAGTAATGAGAATTCTTAGATCCCTATGAAATGCATATAGTCAATCCTCAACTTAGAATCTAATAAGGATCAAGAAATATCGAGATAACCGAGCCAAGAAGTTCAACTGAACCTAGATAAGAACAATAAGATAATGATATTTTTGTACGAGAAAAATTGAATTAAATTCACGATATGTTAGCCAGATCTAAAAGAAATAAACCACCTTCAAAAAGTAAAGGCTCAAATGAGTAAGGAGACAAAGTAAGAAACGCGCAGAATGACCCCCAAGAGTTAGAGATAAGATTTATAAAGAGCCCTCATTATACCCAAATGGAATGACTTGCAAGAGAATAGCAACCCGAACCAAAAGTATTAACTTAAGAGGGTTAAGAAATGAAGATTAGTAGAAGAATAATAGAGGTTATATGGTAGGAGTTTGAAAGAGCACAACCTTTAAGGAGATTCTGAGTAAAAGGTAATGAGATCAATAGACGGAAAATAATCAGGAGAATATTCGAAGGAGATCATTCAGATAATACCTACCAGAAGTACCTTAGTGTGAGAGCCAACACTAGTAAACATGGGAGTCATAGGCTTATAGATGAGCAACACATGCAACTACAGCACTGGAAGCTAGTGAGATCACTATAACCAGAAAGGCTTCATGACCAAACCCTACCATCCCAACCATCTTTATACAACAACAGCAAAGATGGACCTCGATGATTGCCTTATGATATTCCCATAAATAAGTGAATGTGTAGTGGAAGAAGACCGAAACATAAAACCTTCAAACTTAGTACAAGAGCAAAATAGAAGAGGAAGATAGCTCGAAGTAAAATATTTAGGAAAGAAGTTGCCTTGATGGAACGATGAAGAGATAAAGTAGTAGTCAAGTAACGACGGGAATACAAAAGATTATACATAACTGTGGATATGTAAAAGAAGATATCATTCGGATAAGAAGACAAAGACATGGACCACATAAGTTCCAGGCATAAATTAGAGCAGGAAAGAAGACGTAAAGGACAACAAGTAAAATGTTTGGAGGTGTAACTATCGAGATAAGACGACAATAGAAAACACACTAGATAAACAATCACAAGGATGTAAAAGTGCGAAGATAAACTTTCAATGGTTAAGCTTAGCAGTACTACGGAACAACAAGTTTTCTCAGCGTCAAAATAAGACTGAAAATTCCATGGACGGAAAATGGAAGAAAGGTAGCAAGTATAACTCATAAGTTCCCATGCATTATATCTGGCATAGAAACAAGGAAAAGTACGACTTGAAATATATTTATTGATATACAACATAGAGACGGCAAAAGAAACTTGGTATACGAATATTGTTGATACTGTGACAACACCTAACAGAATATGATTTTGGGGATAACTTGAAGTAGTATATTCTTAAGTACAATCAAGCAAAGAGAACGGGTCAATGTAAATGATACTTAATCAGATTCAAAATAACAATGAATTTGAAGATACAAAAGAGTGTGAACACTAACCAAAACCGAGTCGCCAGTGTCGACTTTAATTGTAAGCTAGAGATGCATGGAGGAATTGACCCTGAGTTATGAGGTCCTAAGCTCCACACATATGCAGAAGTAAGAGAACCTGAAGAACATAGCCGATAAGCAGTTGAAACTTAGTGAGGAGAAAATAGAGAGTTAAATAGCTAAATTATGAGAATGAAAGCTAGAATTAGATTAAGTATGTGGCAATAAGGAATTACTTGTGTAAGATTATTTGTTTTATACATTTACACCTAAAATAAGAGTAGAATAAGAAAAAGCCTAACCATTATAGAGATTAGGAAGTACCACCTAAGAAGAAAGTACAATAGTGATGTAATGACTGTGAAAGATAACAAAAATTATAAGTGATATTTAGGAATTAAGTTGTCATGGCAAGAGACATAAGAGGTTTCAAACATTAGTGGAACTGAGGTGTATGGGATGGCATGCCACAAATATAGTACCAATTTAAGAACTAATAGCTCACGCAGAAAATAGGGTTGGAGAATGTTGAGCATAAACTATAAGCCTATAAATGGGGTTTCTTTAATGCATTGAGATAGTTATAGCCTAACGGTAGTATTACATACTCAGTAGAAGTTTGATAGAATAAGAACGAGGAATTACCTCTCAGTCAAGAATTCAAGGAATTATTCTCAAGAGCCCATGAACTTTGGAGTAGAATGGCAAACATGAAAAGAGAGCTATTGTTTGTAAATCAGATGTTAAGACAAGAATCGAATAGAGTATACCAGGATAAGAAATTCTAAGAAATCATAGTATTGAGTTATTGAGTAGAATAAGAGAAAGCAAGTAAAGGAAGATAAGAGTAATAGAGACCAGATATCTTCAAAACAAGACGGATCTAACAAGTTCAACGTCAGAAGGGATTCGAGGACGAATCATATTTAATGAGGGATAATTGAAACACCCTAGTAATATTGACATATATTATATTATAGGATACATGATATATGAAATAAATCATGTACGAAGACATATATATTCTCAAAATGACTTTTTGGACATTCGATAAATTCTTCGTAGTTCCGATATGGAATTCATTCCAAGATTAAATCCAGACAACATGTGGTATTTAGTCCGTAAAAATTTCATACGATCTCTGATTTTTATGAAATTTATATCTTCAGAAACCTAAGACCGAGACCTATAAATTTTATGTTTGACATTTTGTTGAATTCGAATCAGAAGAAGGTTAAAAATAGAGATTTCCGTGACTGCTACAGCAAATTCAGGAATAGATTAGAATTGGGTGATGTGACCTCACCTTAGCCACTCATTTGCAAAAAAAAAAAAATCATCATTATGCCCTATAAATTGAACACTATTCGTCCATTTTCTTTAGAGAAACAAGTCATTTTCTTTCTTCATTTTTCATCATTTTGGAGCAACAAGTTATGGTGCCAAGATTTCTTTCATACAAAGTAAGCTCTCTATCTTATTTTCCTCCTCTAATATCAGTTTTGAGCTTGATATATGGGAGTGCTAAATTCGCATCTTGTGAGCCCTAGAATTTGGAATTACTTAATTTTCTTTGATTAAGTTGCTAGCATGCATGATTGTGCATTTTATGTGAAGGGGTGGCCGAATGTGTCATTATATATTAGAGGATGAGTTGTGGTTGCTTTGATGGAAATTTATGTTGCAGTATGATAAAAATGATGTGTGTTGTGAGAAGAATTTTATTTAGCGTTGAAACTCTTAAGGCTTTAGTATCCATGCTTTGATCTAATAGTATATAAGAGGTTGGGGATTGAGGTTAGCCCTTGTATATGAATATTGGAATTTAGAGATTTGCTTATGTAAATGTGTTAGTGTGATGGTGGGGATTGCATTGATCTTTGCTTTTGAGACAGTTGGAGTTAAGCCTGAGATTGGCGTCATGACGCATAGTAGATAGAAGCACTATGCCTCGATTCTTGTTGAGTGGGCGTTGCGACACCTAGCTCCTAGTGTTGCGACGCGGAGCAAGCAGAGGCTCTGCCTCATGTCTGATCAGGTTGGCATCATGACGCGTGGAGTCTAGCTGCGTGCTTTCTGCCTGGGTCCATTTACGTGGGCGTCGTGACGCGTCTGACCCGACGTCGCGATGCGAGGCATAAATAATTTCATAATATTTCTGTTTCAACTTAGGATGTTAGAGGCCAACCTAAGAGTTTCGTATCAACACTTATACATGTATTATGACATGTCGTAAGTTGTATACATCATATGGTGGTTATAGATTAGTTGAATGGAGAAACTTAGTATAATTCCGAA
>SKCR01026162.1:0-76274 GCA_019454045.1 Zanthoxylum bungeanum | reverse complement strand
GGTCTAGTTCTCAGACAGACAATCTGGAGGAATCCCCTAATCATTCTACATAGAATTTTTATAAGATATTGAATTCTTTAGATTCAAAATTATGGTCGGGGTGTGAAAAATATTCGCAGTTTTCAGCGGTAGCTCGATGTTTAAATATGAAATCTGATTAACATCAGCCATAGAAGGCCTTTGATGATTGGGTACAATTCAATAGAGAAGTATTACCAAAAGATAAAATGATGTTGTATAACTTTTATAGTACGAAAACTTTAGTTTAGGGCCTTGGACTACTTGTTGAAAAAATTCATTATTGTGATAATGGTTACATGATATACTGGGGTGATAATGATGCATTGACAATGTGTAAATTTTGCTTTCAACCCAGATTTAATAACAAAAGAGGATTAGCTAAACACAAAAAGATGCCGTATAAGTTACTTTGACCCCCAAGGTTGCAACGACTATAAGCTTCAACGGTAACATCTGAGCACATGAGATGGCACGATGACCATGAACAAGAAGAAGGCGTTATGTGTCATTCATCTAAATCGGAGGCATGGAAGCATTTTAGCAGCACTCATCCTTCATTTGCATATGAAAGCCGTAATGTTAGATTGGGGTTGTGCACTAATGGTTTCAACCTTTCGGCCAATCGTGACAATATTATTCTTCATGGCCAGTCATAGTCACTTCTTATAATTTTACATCTTGTATGTGCATGAAAGAGCATTAAATGTTTCTATCATTAATTTTTCCAGGGCCTCAGAATCCGAAACAAAATATAGATGATTACCTACAGCCTTTGATAGCTCAACTACAACTATTGTGGGATGTGGGTGTACATACATATGATATATCAAGAAAACAAAACTTCAACTTGAGAGTTGCACTAATGTGAACAATTAGTGATTTTCCCGCTTACTCGATACTGTCAGGCTGGACTACATCTGGAAAATTGGCTTGTCCTTACTGTATGGAGAACACACATGCATTCTCACTACCAAGTAGTCAAAGACTTCATGGTTTGATAATCACTAGAAGTTTCTTTAGCCTAATCATTAATTTAGATACAGCATAATTCATTTCCGTAGGAATACTACAAAATACTCAGCACCACCCCCAATTAGGACAAATGAAGAACTCTTGCAGAAGATTGATGAGCTATGATAGAGAAATGTTACTAAACTTGATGCCGATGAGATTAATAATAGTCCAACATGTAAGCATTCTGGATGGAAGAAAATAAACATCTTCTAGGATTTACCGTACTGGAGTTTTAATTTGATCAGGTATAATCTCGATGTGATGCACATTGAGAAAATTGTATTCGAAAATGTGTTCAACACTATGATGGATGTGAAGGGAAAGACTAAAGATACTGCCAAAGCAAGGGAAGACACAATGTTATTATGCAACCGACCGGATTTGCAAATGCATGCGAAGTCCGGGAAGTATCCTAGCGCATGTTGCACATTGGATATAAATCAAAAAAAAGTTTTCTGCAAATGGTTAAAAGAACTCAATTTCCCAGACGGTTATGTTTCGAATATGGGACGATGTGTGGATATGCGAAAGTATAATTTATTTGGGATGAAGAGTCACAATTGCCATGTGTTTATGCAAAGGTTAATACCAATTGCATTTTGTGAATTACTTCCAAGTCATGTGTGGCATGCACTTACAGAGTTAAGTTTATTTTTCAAAGACTTAACATCAACTATTGTTAAAGTGGCTGAGATGGAAAGACTTGAAGAAGAGATCTTAATCATTCTGTGCAAATTAGAGCTTATTTTCCCTCCAGCCTTCTTCGATTCTATGGAACATCTTCCGGTACATGCTGTATGAAGCAAAAATAGTTGGACCAGTACAATACTAATGGATGTATCCATTTGAGAGGTAACAATCGAAAAAAATCTTACTTATTATTATGTCAATAGAGTTACTAATTGTAAATTTTTTTATGTGATTGTTTTATCATATACATTCGACATTTAAAGCATAATGTCAAAAACAAGGTAAAAGTCGAGGGTTCCATTTGTAATGCTTATATAGTTGAGGAAACATCAATATTTTGTTCGTATTATTTTGAACCTTATATAAACACGAGGTTCCAATAATTTCCTTGTAATAATGATGGTGGGAATGTTGAAGAGATTGAAGGAAACTCAACATTTTCACATGGTCATCCATATAGACGATCAAAGATGATTGGAATATAAAGAAATATTATAGCTCATACTTACATCTTGTTGAACAGCACTGGGGTTTTACAATTTCTGAATTGAATATTTTTATTTTTACAATTATAATTATTTGTTTCCTTTCAAGTCATATTCTTCTAAGTCATATTTTGCCATGTGTTTGTAGCATATATATTGACAAGTTAAAACAACCGGTGCCCGCAATCACTGAAGATGAGATTGATGTTCAAATTGATATATATTTTACCGATTGGTTCCAAAGATACATGAGTAATGAAATGGATGTATGTATAGGTTAAATGTGAGTTACACTGTATGCTAACAATTTTTACTTTATTAGATAGGCACGTGACAACGAACACTCTATCAACAACATCTGCATCAGAGATTTAGCAAAAGGCCCTTTGAGAATGGTCAATTATTTTAATGTGCATTTCGTTAATGGGTACAAACTTCACACTGAAATGCATGGCTCCGGTCGGGCCACAATGAATAGTGGAGTTTGTATAAAGAAATCTAGCTACAATGATAATTCATGCAACTTCTATAGTCCATTGAAGGAAATTTTAGAGGTGGAGTACCCTGGCTTACCCATTAAAAGAATCATATTATCCAATTATGATTGGTTGATTCGATTAATGAGACGAAGGTTCATACACATTATAAGCTGGTAGATGTCAACAAAAGACACCCATATAAAAAGTATGAACCGTTCATTATAAAAACCTCATTCTTCATCCTCTCTCTCTCGATTCAGTTTCTTTCTCTCAGGTCTCTCTCTCTCTTTCTTTTCTTCCATACCGTCGTCGGAGCTCACACGAAGCCGCTAGCCGTCGTCAAAGCTCAAACGAAATCGTTAGCCGTCGTTGAAATTTGGATAAGTTCATTTGTTAATTTTTTGATTGTGATATATGCCAATAGATACAAATTTGTTAATTTTTTATGTAAAAAAATAAAAATTTTCAACTATTTTAATTTTTTGTGTGTTTGTGCAATGTCTCATTTAAGAGATTTTAAGTACTGAGACAGTGCTTCATTTGAGGCATTTGAGGCACTGAGACAGTGCCTATGGCCGAATTGATGTGTAGATGAAATCTTATTGTTATATTGTTGTGGCTGAGTGTTGCTTGAGTTTTGGTGGCATTTGGAGTAATTAGGGGTGTTCATGGGTCGGGTCGAGTTTTTTGAAATTTTGTAAGACTCGATCGGGTCGGGTCACGAACAGTTCGGGTCGCGGGTCAGGTCATGTGAAGGTGGAACCAGATCGGGTTCGGGTCGGGTCGTCATAATTTTTTTAATGAATTAATTATTTTGAAATACAAATATTTGTTATTTTATGTCCAAAAAATTATCATAAATATAAAGTTTTAATACAACAAAAATAATAAACAAATGAAATAAAAGTAAAAACTTTAAAAATAATAATAAAATTTTTAGAAAAATAATATAAATACTATAGGGTCGGGTCGGGTCGGATTTTAATGTCAAACCCGTTGCCCAACCCGACAATTTCGGGTCGGGTTGAAAATTTACAGATTTTTTTTTAGACTCGCGCGGGTCGAGTCAGGTCACGTCGGGTCGAGTCGCGGGTTGACCTGACCCTATGAACACCCCTACGAGTAATAAGAGTTTGGAGAGGCACAAGCTGTGCAATAGATATGCAGGGTTTATTTGAAGTTTTTCTTTTGTGTAAATAAAAATTTTGGATTGTCATAGTTACATAGGAAACTCTGTCAAAATTTCGTTAAATTAAAGAGGTATTGAGGCAATAGGTTAAAATAAGTAACGGTAGTTGAAAATGTATTTGTGAAGGTTAAGGTAATTTATGAAATGACTACTTCAAAATCATCTCAATCTCATTTTTCCTCAGTTGGAAGTTCTGAGTCTCCCAATAAAAAAAAGGGAGAAAAAATATCATCTACGCTGTATGGAATCGGTAAAATAGAAAAATTCGAATGATATGTTTGAACTTTACTTCAATTAAACTTAATGTTAAGATAGAAAAAGTTGAACGATTTGTTTGATGAACTATTGTAATCACATTAATGTTACTAGATAGTTAGTTTGATTAAGTTATCCATTCTTGTTTTGATTATATTCTTATAGATATGGCCATAGGTACCAACATAGGTCTTCTTCGTAGAGGTAGATCTACATCTGATAGGTTTATTGGGACCTATGATAGTGAGGCTGATACCAACTCGAAACAGCCTCAGACTCTGACTCCGAGATCAGATCCTGATCAGATTCCACATGCACAAGATCCGATGACATCATATCACCTAACTGAGATGGATGTCGAAGGTAATGCCAGCAATGTGGCATCAACGACATTCAGTATTGTGTTGGGGCAACGTCATTAGCTCATTGTACATGAGCTAGAGTAAGTTTCATATTATTATTATTATTATTATTTAATATATTTTTATTTTTGTATTTTTTCTTGTTTTCATTTTCAGTGGGCAGATTGAGCAATCCAACATTTGTGCATGCAATATGCACAAGATTTTTGAGAATCAGATGGTTCCAGAAGGAGTCTGTTGGAAAAAGGTTCCCTCAGATACTAAAAAAATAATAATTATATTTTGAAGAATTTAAGGTATTTAGAAATTTTAATTAATTACTTAATATAAAAGATTTATAGTTCAAATATAATATTTATAAGTTAATTCAATTATTTTACATAAATACATTTGGTGGGAGGAGGCAATTAATGCCATGATGTATATTACATGGGAGAAGAAAATGACTATTCGGTATAAAGATATGTTGAACGAGATTAAGCATAAAAGGGAAGCAACCATGTTTCATAGACTATCCGCTATGGAATAATTTGAATCAATACTGGGAATCTTATGACTTTCGTGTACGTTCAGAAGCGGCCTCCCGTAACCGTCGACGATCTGCCATCGAAGGAACAGAAGTGGTCAAGCATACGAGAGGCACCAGATCGCATTATGACTATAGTCGCCATCTTGTAAGTATATAAATTGCAAGTAATAAATATTTATTTGAATTATTTATTCATTTTTTATAGTTAATTACTATAACATTATTTACAAATGGATATGATAAACAATTGGGTTGTTAGGCTAATTCCTCCGAGCTCTTTGAGTATACACACACGAATAAGAACAAAGAACACACGTTCTTCGATCAGCGATCTCAGGACATGCATGTAAGATTTTACATATGTTTATGTTCTGCTGTGTTATTTTTACTTACATAACTTAAAAAAAATTATATTACAGTCTAACAATTCTCACATTTGTCATAGGATTGCTATACAGCTGTCCGGGACAAGTTGTTACAAACTAGGGAGTCGATAGATGATGACCAATTGTTTATTGAGATTGCCGGATGGGAGAGGAAGAACCATATCTACGGTCTGAGTTTTCATTATGTACCTGAGGGTAGTTCCCCATCTTTTATTGTCTCGGTTTCATAGGCGAAAATACAGGAAGAAATCATTACATTGAGACAACAGCAGCAGCATAAGCAGATGCGTCAACATAAGGAGCAGATATATGAGCAAATGCAGAAACAACAAGAGCAGATGCAGCAACAGATACAAGA
Organism: Zanthoxylum bungeanum; assembly: GCA_019454045.1. Taxonomy (NCBI): domain Eukaryota; kingdom Viridiplantae; phylum Streptophyta; class Magnoliopsida; order Sapindales; family Rutaceae; genus Zanthoxylum; species Zanthoxylum bungeanum. Next base: position 70,506 of record SKCR01026162.1, on the reverse strand, counting down.
GCAGGTTCGACTAACTCTTCAGTTGATGCAACAGTAGATGCAGTTGCCTTCTGGTGCTCCTCCTCATTATAGTTTGAAATATATTTTGTTTAATGTAATACAATAAATTAATGTAATATTATATATTATGTTTATTAAATTATATAATATTTTTTTTATTAATTTATTAATTATTTATTTATAATATTAAATTATAATTGAAATAAAATATAATTTAATAGAAAAAAAAAATACAATATAATTACCGACAGACTATTTGGTCGTAATTATATTACAAAGTGTAAACTTACTGACGACACTATATGATCGGTAAATTCAAGGAATTGCTGACCGTTATTTCGGTCAGTAAAAGATTTTTTTACTGATCATATATTATGTCAGTCAGTAATATTTTGAGTTATTATCGATCGAAATTCATTTATTTAACGACCGATTATTTCTTATTTTTCATCGGTAATCCGTCAGTAATTTTTACCGATAATGAATTTATTTGGTAAATAATTGATCGGTAAATCACTGGCGAAAATATATTCAGTCAGTATTGTAGTACTGATGATATATTTATCGACATAATATTGTGGTTGATAATCGATCGGTAATATATCATTCCGACCGAAATATACTATTTAGCGATCGAATTATCGGTCGATAAATAATCGATTTCTTTTAGTGTAAGAATTAGTGTATCGTAGTGATATTTCTTACTCCCATCCAAACCGTAGGATGTGTGAAATTGTTTTTACTAAATATTATTATAGGTTATGAATTGTGTAATATCATACTTAACATTGTATACAAAAGGATTTGACAAACACACGGCCCTCACACAATTTATTATATGACTGAAATAATAAAGTAAGAAATTATTTGTTTCATGCTAATTTAGTATATGTTTGGAATAATTTCTCTATTGGTCAAAAGTATTTGAGCTTAAAAAATTATTTTATAAAATTCAAAAATTTGAGATTTTGAGAGTAAATGTTGTAGAGTTTTTTTTTTTTTTTTTTTTTTTAAATTAAATTATTTAAAATATCTTTATTTTATTTCATAATTTTATGTCTTTTCTTTCATAACATAACTTTAAAAAAATTTATCCATTAAAAGTAATTTTATCATTTTTAATATAAGTCTAAATTGACAATTAAACAACTAATTTTTTCCCCTAAAAACTCTATTTGTAGAAATTTTATAAATAAAAAATATACTTGAAGAAACTCTATATAGGGAAACTAATTAATCGTATGTATTTCTACCATTCTATGAGAAGTTATCGATCAGACAACGAATTATAATTTTGAAATTAAGTTAAATAAATGTCGCCACATTTTTAAAAATATCTTCCCATAAATTAATTATTTGACTAATTTTCAAAGATATAATTAGGGTTGCTATAGCAGTTAGGTATTCAAATTTCAAAGTAACAGAATTAAATTAATGAATTTTAATTACTAATCTTTTAAGAATTTGTCAAACGATTGTTTAAAATCTTCATTCTCATCTAAAGGATTCAGAGGATAATCATGATAAAGGATTTCGGTCAACAATTGTAACAATTAAATTACATGAATCGGGCTTAGATGTTGAATAAGTCAATTTATCAATTATTATAACCAACATATGAATAGAAAATTTACTTATACCAATAACCACCTGATAATAATTCATGTCAGATTTTTCAATTTTTTTAAAAAATATTAAGAGAATAAGTCATGGGCTGACCATGTACACACATGACATGCCACATGTCATGTAACCTACCAAAATTAAATGACCTAAATTAATTAAAAATACTTATAAAAAAATAAAAATTAATCCCACATGGCCATGACCATACCAACGACATCCAAGAGTGGATCTGAATCTGTTGAGCGATTAAACTATAAATATTTCCCGCCCCATTATCATAATATTTTGTGGGTGTTAATGAGTTATTGAACTTTATGAGCGTTTTGATATGTTTTGAGTGTATTTTTGCAAGTCAAAATAATATCACGACTTAATGGAATTGAGCAAATCGGGAAATTTTGGAGTGAATATGCACGCCCCGACGGGCGTCGAGACGCGCTGATGAACAAAAATGTGATAGAAGACTCAAATTGAGCATGCTACGACGTGTCAAAAATTTCATAGAACGCAGTACATATACGGGCCAAATTTGAGCCTATGACATATTTGTCTTTTTACCTTAGGTCCTATGTCAAGTAAAGCCCAAACAGTACCTAGAACAAGTTTGGGCTATGATCCAATTGACTTTGCAGGTTATACCTATAACACCCCAATTTAATTTTCCCATTTATTTTTAATTTATTAATTTTGAGTGTGTATTGGAAACTTAGGGGTTAAATTGTTAGGTTTGTTAAAGTTGGAAATAAAAATGATAAAAGGGACAAGTTTAGGGAGACAATTAATAATTATCTTATAGTAATTAATATAAACTCACACAAACCCTATTTACAAAAACACACAACATTCACTTTTGAAAAATCAGCAGCCGTGAGAGAGAAAGAAACAGTGTGAGAGAGAAGAGGAAAAAGGAGAAAAAGAGAAAAATAGAGAAATGACGAGCGGAGATTTGGCCCCAATCCGTCCGATTCGGATCCGTTCTCGATCGGGACTTTTAGGAAAAGTTTAGATCTCGATGAGAAGAATATTTTGGTGGTGGTTTCATCTCGGGAAACTCCCAATTTCCGCAGAAATCCCGGTAAGAAACTTTTAATGGTTTTTCTTGATTTCCCGTTGATCCGAAACTCCGATTGACGAACTGTCAGCAGCATTGGAACCGGGACGGGGAGACGAATGCTCGGCCGCCGAAATTTTTGAAATTCGACTGGCGCATGGCACTCACGCGTGCCTTATGCGGCGGCGCATGAAGCCCACACGCGGCCCTGGAAGAACGGCGCATGTGGGACACGCGCCGGACAATTTATTCGCCCCGACTTCCCGAGTCTCCCTCCGTAATTTCCCGACCATTTCGAGTAGTAACGGACCTCCGAATCTTAATTTTCGTTTAATTTACCGTTATATTCAGTTTATGCATGTTATGTATTTCGGAACGATATATAGCTTTAAAGTATGATTAATTTACATGTTTGGACCATATTAATGATTACCTTGTGGTTAGAAGTGAACGATGGACTTTATCGGAGAATATGGTAAAGTAAGATTGTGTGTGGGAAATTATTGTGAGCCCGAGATTTGAGATAGTGATGTTGGATTAAATTGTGAATGTTGGGAATTGAATATGGATGTAAGTTGATGATTATAGGTTGTATAATGGATGTCTGTATTATAGACGGAACCTTGCCGAAATTTCGTTAGGATTACGAAAGCGACTGAATCACGAATCTTGCATATTCTTTCATCTATTCTAGTCAGGATTATGTTCCTTATAGTGAATTCTTTTGTCTCTTAGGTGATCGTGATACAGTAAGCTGGGACAGTCCTGTTGCATAGTTCATTTATCTGTAGTCAGCTCGCCAGGTGCGTGGATAAGCCTGTAACATTGATGTTTTCAAAAGTATATAATATATATGTTTTCTTAAATGAATTTTAACGTAATTCATTAAATAATTTTTTTTTTTAGAAATATTATATTTTGCTATGAAAGTATGGATCGATATTTGATTATGTTAAAATCATGATTTGAGATATATGAGAAAATTGCATGATTTGCGATATATGAGCATGTGTGTTTTAGAAATGATTTTTATGTTAGGATACACCATGTGTACTTATATGTGCCAGATTATTTGCCGTGAGACGAGGTCTCATGTTGCCAGTTTTTGCTCCGGATGCCAGTTATTACCGTGGGGATGCCCCATATTGCCAGCTTTGCCGTATTGTCACGAGAGTGTGCATATAGATGAATAAACAGCTTTATTATTACAGAGTATTCTTGAGAAGAATGAGTTTTATGAGAAATGAGAATTATGATTTCAAGTAAATGTTTGAAATATCGATTTACAACTTATATATTTATTTATATTATGAAAAAACTTATTTGATCCGCTTTGTTACTTGTTTATCCACGGCACTAAGGTGTGATCCATTGCACTAAACGTGAGCTTACCCATTTCTTTAATATTTCAGGTTTAGCATATTAGTAGGTCATTCTTTTCCATCTGCTGTTTCATCATCATTTCCTGCCAGTAGAGAAAGTTGTGCCAACAGTAGAGTGTACTTATTATGTTTTGAGATTTTAGTTCTAGATATGTCATTTTTTAGAAGAACTTGTTATTTGGATATAGGCACTGAGCCTTTATTTGATATTGAGAATATTTTTATTTTAGCATGAATATTTCTTTGTGTTGGATCATGGAGATCCTATCTATATGAGGATTTTTATTCTGTTTAGATTTTTCCTTTGTGTTTGGAGGATTAGTCCATATTACCGGGGAAAACTCTGTCCATTTCAAGTTTCCGTCTCACCCCTACCCTACCTAGGGAGGGGACGTGTGTGACATTTAATGGTATTAGAGCGCTAGGTTCATAGATTCTGTAGACATTTCTTTCCTTAGTTAGTTATTATATGTTTATTAGAGGTTGACATCTTTCATGTGTTTTTAGATGCCTTCGCGTTCCAGAGTTCGAGGTGCAGGTCGAGTCCGTACTCGTAGGGTAGCAAATGTTGGCCAACCTTCTAGGGCACCTCCAATTGATGAGGAGGTTAATTCTTATGACGGGGAACCTTTGAATGGAACCTTACCCGTTGAAGGAGATTCGCTAGCCTCGGTTTTCGGAGATAGTACCCCAGTGCATCATCCTCATAGCAGTGATGTTCCTCCAGCCCCTGTAGCACCTCAGGGAAATATTCTAGCACCATCATAGCACCATCCACCTCCTCTAGTGAATCAGGGTTATCCTATACCTCCCTCGGGTTTCTACCCTCCACCTTATTATGCTCCTCCGCCAGCAGGTGTTCCTCCTAATGTTCCTCCCGGTGCTTACACTTATCTGTACTTCTATCCTCCAGCATGGGGTCCTAGTCCAGCCCAGTTAGCTCCTATAATTAATGAAGATAATATTGCTAAAAGAGTGAAAGAGAATGGGGCAGTTGAGTTTGATGGAAAGAAAGATCCCATAGTAGCTGGGAATTTCTTGGACAGAGTTGAGAAGGCTTTTGAGCTGATGAGATTGACTGACGAACAGAAATGCCACCATGTGTATCGACTTTTGACCGAGCAGGCAGATAAATGGTGGAAGAGTGTGAGAGGTAAATTCTCAGAGGCTAATGTGTTGACTTGGGAGAAGTTCAAGAGGGAGTTCATGTGCAATTATATGAATTCTGCTTTTATGGATGAGAATATGAGATAATTCTATAGGTTGACTCAGGGTAATCGCCACTGTAGATCAATATGATACTCTCTTCCATGAGTTGGTGCAGTTTGTTCCACATTTGAAGGACCATGAACAAGGCAATATGGATCATTTTCTGAACGGTCTGAATGTAGAATTGAGGTCCATGATCAGATTGTTTCCTATGAACAGCTTGACAGATTTTGCTAGAAAAGCAGAGTTTGCAGAAAGAGAATGGCATGTTGGGCTAGATTATCAGATGAGGAAGAGAAGTATGGAACATCGACCCTTTGGAGAAGGAAGTCAGAGTAAGATGGAGAGTGACTCAAGACCCAATGATAGTTATCAGATGTTGTTCTGGACAGCCGCAAAAAACCAAGGTAGATCTACAGTTACTCAGAGTTCAGTGAGAGCTCCACCTAGTGGGACTCCTAGTGGTCCGCAAGGCCAAGCCCGAGATAGAAGATTCCCACCATGTACCACTTGTGGGAAGAATCATTATGGGGAGTGCAGGTTGGGTACAAAGGGTTGTTTCTTGTGCGGAGAAATGGGTCACATGAAGAGAGATTGCCCTAATGTTAATGATGATAGTGAACAGAATCAGAGGACAGCTAACCCTCCAGCTCAGCATTTCAGAGACAATTATGGTCAGAGTGGGGTTCCAGTTCAGACATCTAGAGCTCACGCAGGTCCAGATGTGCAAAGTAGAGCTGCTCCTGGTGGCCAGACTAGTAGAGCAATAGGCCAAGCTAGGGTATTCGCTATGACACAGCAGGAAGCTTCAACAGCGCCAGAGTTTATCACGGTATGTGAATTTCGAAGACGAAATTTCTTTTAAGGGGGAGAGAGAGTTGTAACACCCCAATTTATTTTTCCCATTTATTTTTAATTTATTAATTTTGAGTGTATCGGAATTTTTGAAATTCGACTGCCGCATGGCGCTCACGCGTGCCTTACGCGGCGGCGCGTGAAGCTCACACGCGGCCCTGGAAGAACGGCGCATGTGGGACACGCGCCGGACAGTTTATTCGCCCCGACTTCCCGAGTCTCCCTCCGTGATTTCCCAACCATTTCGAGTAGTAACGGACCTCCGAATCTTAATTTTCATTTAATTTATCGTTATTTTGGTTTATGCATGTTTGTATTTCGGAACGATAAATAGCTTTAAAGTATGATGTTAATTTACATGTTTGGACCATATTAATGATTACCTTGTGGTTAGAAGTGAACGATGGACTTTATCGGAGAATATGGTAAAGTAAGATTGTGTGTGGGAAATATTGTGAGCCCGAGATTTGAGATATTGATGTTGGATTAAATTGTGAATGTTGGGAATTGAATATGGATGTAAGTCGATGATTATGGGTTGTATAATGGATGTCCGTATTATTGACGGAACCTTGCCGAAATTTCGTTAGGATTACGAAAGCGACCGAATTACGTTTCTTGCATATTCTTTCATCTATTCTAATCAGGATTATGTTCCTTATAGTGAATTCTTTTATCTCTTAGGTGATCGTGATACAGTATATAGTATATATGTTTTCTTAAATGAATTTTAACGTAATTCATTAAATAATTTTGTTTTTAGAAAGATTATATTTTGCTATGAAAGTATGGATCGAATATTGATTCTGTTGAAATCATGATTGAGATATATGAGAAAATTGCATGATTTCCGATATATGAGCATGTGTTTTAGAAATGATTTTTATGTTAGGATGCACCCCGTGTACTTATATGTGCCAGATTATTTGTCGTGAGACGAGTGTTGAGTTTTCTAGGTCAAACCAAGATCAAATTAAGCGATGAAAACATGTGAATACATCAAAGTAAAGCTGCGGAATACTCACTTTGATCGACTTTTGGATGCGAAGAACACAAAAGTTTCTCCTCCATTGAAGCTCTCGGCCAAGCCCTTTTTGTGCTCCTTGAAGTTTCGGTCAACCCCTCCATTTGTGCTCCTTCAAGCTCCAAGCTCTAAGTGTGATTCCATGCTCATGAATGGATTTCCCTATCACATTTGAATGACCCCTTTGGTGTGCTAGCACTCTTGAGAAATTGCCACAATTTTTCTATTTCCCCTTGTGTTGCTCTCGGTAAATGAGAAGCAAAAGAGAGAAAAATGGCCCTTGGCCGAATGGGATAGAGGAGAAGATGATGAGTTGTGTTTGGTTTTTGATTTCCAAAATCTAATATAACTTACACTTTCTAAAAAGTGGTACAAGGCAATTAAAGCCTTTCAACTATTCACATCACCCAAAAGTGAATTACATCACATCACTCAAAGTTGATGTGACTTACATCACAAGAATGACTAATGATGTGACGTGTGATGTGACTTTTGGGCCCCACTCGATTCGAAATGCGAGTGGGCCCGCAAACACTCCCAGGCTCGGGTTCGCTAATTCTGAATTAACGAATTTTCCGTTGCGACGTAATTAAATCAAATTTAATTAAATAATAATGCCTAGCAACATTACTATTCACGTCGCTTGCGAATTAATTTTAAATTAACTCGTTTGCCCGAATTAAAATCCAATTTTAATTCCGCGTCGAAATCTAATTTCGTATAATATATCGAATATATTATTTTATCGATTAATTCCAAATTAATCGTTCTCTCTCCTTAAATTGAATTTTCTCCAGATAAAATATCTCCGCAATTAATCCTAGATTAATTTTTTCTCTCTACTAATTAATCCCAGATTAATTATGTGTGAGTCATACGTCATCGGTGAATCTTTGGGAAGCGACCCATGAGATCCCCGGATATGTTGGCAGTAAATCCGTTCGTTGGACTATCCGAACACGTACGTACCTAATATTACCTTTTTACCGATTTACAAGACATGGTTGGCTTCTAGCAAAACACCGTGCCTACCCAATTCTCCAGAAATATTCTTAAAGGAATATGTAATTTGTATCAGGCGTAGTATACGTAGTATTGCGAACTGCGATCCAGTATCGGATGTCACATGCTAGGCTTGGGGCTGGAATTGTGTATGCCCCGTACGAAGCACATATCAGATCTCTGGTAACTAGTCTCTATAATCGGATAAATATGACCTAGTCATAAACCCCGATAGCTGCAGCATATAAGAGTACCAGTTTCGTATCCTACGTGACCATCATCTCCATATGACTGAAGTGATACTTCCATCTTGACATCACACCCAATACACTACGGTTCTCAATATACCCAGAAGAGGCGTACACAGAACCTGTTAAATCCCTGGACGACCAAAACCAAAGTATATATTGATTGTCGCAAGTATTAGCGGTGCAAGTCTCAGGTTATGACCAAATAAACCTACTCTGATTCGGACTTCCATAGACACATAGTCATACTACCAATGGAATTCTGAGGGGTCTATCCATAGCGAAGCTGTTTCCGTACCATCGGTAAACACAACCTCCTATTACACTTGCATGAGTATCCAATACCCAAATATATGAGAACTATGTTGTTATGTTCCACAACGCGCAGAAGTGTAATACTAGTCTATTCCGCATTATCGATGTTCAATCTCGATAATACTACGACTATGGATGTTTTAATGATTAAACCTTCATGGATTGATATTTTCTCATATCTTATCGATCCGGAACTAATCATATGGACTTTTATCATTTATATATCCTAGTAATCTAATTACAAATGATAAAAGAGCAATTTCCTTTGTCACATAGTTAATTTGTACAACAACACCATGTTCTGTACAAATAGTGATGCTATGGGTCATAATTGTCCAATAATCTCCCACTTGGCCTATAGCCAATCACTCAAGTGTCTTACACTTGAACTATGTACGGGTCGCTCAAACTTCTGCTGAGAAACTGCTTTCGTCAGCGGATTGTCAAACTTATCATTTGATGCGATTTATTCGATCATCACATCGCCACGACGTATGACCCAAACGAATTAAATGAATAGTTTAAGTATATACTTGGATCGTTGATGAGACCATTAATTATTTAGCATGTGCTGTAGCCTAGCTCAGCTGCTAACAGAACTACACCTAATCTCATTAGGATTATTAAGATCCAAAGTGCTTCTATTGCTGCCTCAGCTGCAGTAATATTCCGCTTTTGTTGTTTATTCGGTAACAGTATCTTGCTTGGGAGATTCCAGCTCACTGTTCCGTTATTCAAACTATATAGTACCTTTATTACGACCTATAGTCGTTTTGTGGTTAGGAAACTTGCAACGGTGAACCCAGTCACTTCAAGTTCTCCTTCTCCATAATATAAGAAAGCATCCTTAGATCATCTAAGATACTTAAGGATGTTCTTAACATCAATCCAGTGACTATCAATTGGATTGGCCTTATTGTGACTCCATATGCTCAAAGCATATGAGACACCAGGTAGCGTACATTTATTTCAATGTACGAGTTCTCGGAGAGTGCCAACAACTTTTAGATCTATCCTAATAGATCTCTATTCCTAGAATAAAGGTTGTCTCTCCCAAGAATTCTATGGAGAATTTCTTCATGAAAGCCAAGCTATCACCGATTGTATTATGGGAATGTCATTTCCAAGAAATGATATATCGTCATTATGTAGGACAGTCATTGTCAGTGCGCTCCCACTAATCTCCTTATATACACAAGAATCATTTCCGTTTTGAATTAAATCATACACCATTATGATTACATCAAAATGATATAGTTCCAAGAACGCAATGCTTGCTTCAATCCATAAATGGATCGAATAACCTGCAAACCTGTTTTGGTTGTTGGTACGACAAAACCATTAGGATGTTGTAAACATCCTCCAAAAGGTTTTCGTTTAAGGAAAGCAATTTTGACGTTCAGCTGCCATATTTCATAAATGAAACATGCAACATCAGCAAGCATTATCCAAATGGATTTAACAATGGCAACGGATAAAAGGTTTCGTCGTAATTGACACAATGTTGATAACGATACCTTTTCACTACAAGCCTAGCTTTGTACATTTGTATGTTGCCATCCACGTATGTCTTCCTTGAAAACTAATATAGTACCAATAGGCACAATGCCTTCCGGTACATCAACCAGTGTCCAAACTTGGTTGGTATACATGAAATCCGTTTCGAACATCATGGCACTTTGTCATAATAGGGAGTCGATACCTTGTATCACTTCTTCATACGTAGTCAGTTCATATTCCTCAATAAGATTGACATCTTTATGAGGTAAGATCAGAAACCCATACCTCCCAGGTTGTTTTCTAATTCTATCTGACTTACGCGGTTCTTGTGTATTTGAAGATTGTGGTACAGTTTCATCATTGATGAATTGTTTGTGTTCCATTAAGGAATCGGTGCCTGGAACAATATTACTCTGATTTTCATCGAGTTTTACTTTCCTCTCACTTACCACTGCATATAGGTATTCCTTTTAGGAAAATCGCTTGGCGAGCAACAATTACATTGTTCTCTAGTGAGTTGTATAAGTACTATACTTTGGTTTCCCTAGGATAACCTACAAATTAGGCACTTATCCGATTTGGTTCTTTAGTTTGGTATCATTCAAACATATGCCTAGCATTCCCAAATCTTTAGGAATGAGAAAACCCTGTTTCTTTCCTGTCCATATCTAATATGAAGTCTGTCAAACAGATTTTCATGGAACCTTATTCAAAATAAGTATTGCTCTGTTTAATGCGTATCCCTAGAAGGAAAATGGTAGCTCAGAGACTCATAATTAAACTTACTATGTCCAACAAGGTTCGGTTTCTCAGTTCGGATACACCGTCAGGTTGAGGTGTTCCGGGAGGAGTCCTCATTGAAAGAATACTCTTTCAATTAATTGAGAAACTCATGCTTAAGTATTTTCCACCATGGTCTAACCGTGACGGTTTAATACTTTATTCGATATGTCTGTCTACTTCGTGTCGAAACTCTTTGAATTTATCAAAAGTTTCTGATTTATGTTTCAAAAGAAACACATAACCATAACGCGATGCCACATCCGTAAAGGTTACGAAGTGTTCATATCCACCTCTAGCCTAGCTAGACATGGGTCCACTTACGTCACTATGAACGAGGGCTAACAGATTGGTGGCACTTGTACTTTTACCAAGTAAAAGGTGTTTTAGGCACTTTGCCTAATAAACTAGATTCGTAGACATCATTTAAATAGAATCAAATCCGTCCTAGTATCCAATCTTCGAAAGTGTGGATATACGAGTCTTGTTTAATGTGTCTCATACAACAATGCCACAAATAAGTCTCATCTGACTAATTCAGTTTGAGCTATTTGTTTGTCATGTTATACGTTTGAGATTCATTTATATTCAAAATATAAATACTGTTATTCACATCTAATGTGGTTATCTCAATATCATCTTTATAAAATAAAACACTTTAGTGTTTTAGAATATAAAGGTATACCCGCAACGAGTTATACTCTGATATAGAGATAATGTTTCTAGTCAAACTAGGTACATTATAACAGTTTCCTAATTTAAGTACACACCCGAAGGGTAGTTCCTAAACTTAGGTTTCTACGGTTAAAACAGCGACTCTCGTCCCGTTTCCGATTCACATATCAATCTCAACTGAAGTCAGTATCCTGCTAATTAGCAGATTCTGCATATCAGTACATATTTATGTACAATACTTAGTTTCAAAATCCAATTTTGAAACTAATAGTGAACATGTTTATGACAAACATACTTGAAGCCGGAGCCTTGCCCCGTCTTCAATTCCTTCATGTCTGCCTTGTCCATACGGCAGTCACACTTCCAATGACCCTGTTTGCCACAGTTTTAGGCAGACATCTTGGGATATGTCCTTTGTCTTCCCAGAAAACTGTGATGATTTTACCTTTGCCCCTGTTAGAAGCTCTGGCTCTGCCTTCTAGAGCATAGCCATCAACTCTCCAAGAGTTTACATTTGGTTCATAATGAACTTGCCCCAGCTTTCGGGTAGAGACTATAAGATCAAATCTTTGGTAATCTCGGCCATGTAGGTAATGCCCAGCTAACCTAGCTGATCGATGTCAGCAATCATCTGCGATACCTAGTACTCGACAGATGTACTCTCTGACATACGCGAGCGAAAGAGCTCATTTTGCAATTAGTACTTCTGAGATATAAGAATAGATCTATGAAGATCTTTAATTTCATCATCATGGTACAAGGATCTAATCCTTAATTTTGACGACAGAATTAAAGTGTTATTGTTGTAAGAATAATGGATTGAGCACTAAAGTTATCATTACATGAATCTTCCAAAGATTATGTTCTACTATTTGCTCAACTCCGGGCTTAGGCCCAAGAGGTTTCTCTATCAAATAAAGTAACTTCTCGGTTCCCAAGACTATCCTGAGGTTTTATTCCCAATTTGAAAATTAAAGCCGTTTCATGACATTTTCTCTTAGGATTATGTTTTAAACACTAATCTTTCAGTTATCTTGATTGCTATAGTCCAACTATCCAATCAACGATTTCAGTACTATTGATTACAATGATTACTATAGTCTAACTATATAATCAACTATAATTTGATTGGTTAAATTCAAATATATTGATTACTATAATCCAATTATATAATCAACTATAAATTGAAGTAGTTTGAATACAGTCAAACTGTTTAATTTAAAACAACGATTAAATATCAGTCCAACTAATAAATATTTAAGTAATGACGAAAAATGAAATGAGCGCGTATATCTAAACGAAATTGCAAATTTAATACTTGCCTCCCACTATTTTTCGGCGAGCCTCTAACCCTCTGTTGAGTACTCGGGAAACCTTGTTTCATATTGGGCTAGGATCCCGTTAAATAACACAACCTTGACTTTGGCCAACAAGCTGTATGATATTTAACTAGGTAGATCTCTAAGATCAATTGGATCTCATCCAATTCCTAGATCCAGTAGGTGGACATCCAAGTCCGAAACATATATCTTATATATGCCAATATATCCAATATATTCCCTAACATTTTTCCTCTGAATCAATTAAGCCTTGGCTTTGGCACAACAAACTTAATTATTCCAGTTAAGCGGGACCCATTGACCTTGGAAAGCTTCGTAATCGATGTCGATGGACAATAAGTGATCTTGACTTTGGCCAACAAATCACAACTTGGACAAGACATGCAATATGGAACAAAGCCTTCATGATTCAAACACATCCGCGATGGACAAAGGTCTTGACTTTAGCCAACAAACCAGTGCCAACCTTGGATCTTGAGAATGAATCACTCAATGGAAGGAAAAACGCTTAATATTTGTTGAGGGTTTTTTCGCGTAATTGGCAACCAATTAATTATCTTTGATTAGGTCTCAGCATTCACCCTTAAACATGTATTCTAAAAGCATAATAAGACGCGATAAATAAATTAATAATGATTTGCGGATGGATATTTAAAACAACTTGTTCCTAGAACAAATCTCTCAATTTCCTCTCTCCCGCTAGCATAAATCTTACTTCTACCCAATTACATAACACTTCTGAAGAAACCTCATTTACATTGAGGGGAATAGGTGAGAAGAGAAATACAAAGTGTCAAGAGGTAATAGGCTGGACACGCAGGTCCAATTAATAAATTCTAAATTTATTACAATAATTTCCAAAATTGCCCTCACCCATCTAATATCCATCCGATATACATTATTCATACATCACATCCATGTATTCACACAAAGCATGTTATCAATCAATCTAATCCAATTAATTAATCTGAAATTAATGATCATCCAATGTTCAAACAACGATTTGATTTGCGCGAGTCCAACTCGTTTTAAGAATAAGTACTCAAAGTACGAATTCTCGAATTATATTAAACTACAACATTAAATCCAATTTAATTTGTATTCAATACTAATTCTTTATTTAATTCTAAATTAAATAATTACATTTTATTAATGAGCCTTTGCGACTTAGATTCTAAATCAAATCTTAACGAGTCTCAAAGCCCAATTAACATCTAATGTCAATTTAATTAAAGTCCAATGGGCTTTCAATTAATTTATAAGGCATGGACTTTGGCAACCAAAGCCCAATAAGGAATCACCATTTTCCAAAAAATCAATTTAGGCCCATTAGGCCCAATTAAAATTTTAAAGGCCCATTTAATTATATTTGGACTTTATGAATATGGTTTTTGGCCCAATTGGATCCAACCAATTAACCTAAACCAAATATGGCCCAACCAAGCCCATTAAGCCCAAATACAACTTTAAAAACCCAATTCCAAATTTAGCCCAACTAATTAAATTTCAATATTCCCAATATCATAATTTAATTAATTCAAGTGTATTAGCCATAATTAATTAGTCAAATTAACATTTCCAAAATACCAATTACACTAATTAATCATGCTAATCTTCATCAACATATGTCCAACATTATTGAATCAAAAATCATCTCATTTCCATGCTAATTGGTCACGGCAATTTAGGGTTTATTGTCCAATTCCGATTTCAATCCAATTGAATCTCAAATCAACATTTCCCAAGTCTTTCAACTCATCCAATGATCAAAAGAACAAAAAATATCATGACATTAAGCCAAAAATGGGGGAAAAATTAATCCAATTCAATTTTCATCAAATTGATCATGCATAACACTATGTTATAATCATTCAAGCATACTCAATCAAACAATTTCATCAAATAATGCTCAAATCAATTTTACCCAAATTTTACCCCAAATCAATTTCATGCTTAACCAAGGCTCTGATACCATTGTTGAGTTTTCTAGGTCAAACCAAGATCAAATTAAGCGATGAAAACATGTGAATACATCAAAGTAAAGTTGCGGAATACTCATTTTGATCGGCTTTTGGATGCGAATAACACAAAAGTTTCTCCTCCATTGAAGCTCTCGGCCAAGCCCTTTTTGTGCTCCTTGAAGTTTCGGTCAACCCCTCCATTTGTGCTCCTTCAAGCTCCAAGCTTTAAGTGTGATTCCATGCTCATGAATTGGTTTCCCTATCACCTTTGAATGACCCCTTTAGTGTGCTAGCACTCTTGAGAAATTGCCACAATTTTTCTATTTCCCCTTGTGTTACTCTCGGCAAAGGAGAAGCAAAAGAGAGAAAAATGGCCCTTGGCCGAATGGGAGAGAGGAGAAGATGATGAGTTGTGTTTGGTTTTTGATTTCCAAAATCTAATACAACTTACACTTTCCAAAAAGTGGTACAAGGCAATTAAAGCCTTTCAACTATTCACATCACTCAAAAGTGACTTACATCACATCACTCAAAGTTGATGTGACTTACATCACAAGAATGACTAATGATGTTACGCGTGATGTGACTTTTGGGCCCCACTCGATTCGAAATGCAAGTGGGCCCGCAAACACTCCCGAGCTCGGGTTCGCTAATTCTGAATTAACGAATTTTCCGTTGTGACGTAATTAAATCAAATTTAATTAAATAATAATGCCTAGCAAAATTACTATTCACGTCACTTGCGAATTAATTCTAAATTAACTCGTTTGCCCGAATTAAAATCCAATTTTAATTCCGCGTCGAAATCTAATTTCGTATAATATATCGAATATATTATTTTATTGATTAATTCCAAATTAATCGTTCTCTCTCTTTAAATTGAATTTTATCCCAGATAAAATATCTCCGCAATTAATCCTAGATTAATTTTCTCTCTCTACTAATTAATCCCAGATTAATTATGTGCGAGTCATACGTCATCGGTGAATCTTTGGGAAGCAACTCATGAGATCCCCGGATATGTTGGTAGTAAATCCGTTCGTTGGACTATCCGAACACGTACGTACCTAGTACTACGTTTTTACCGATTTACAAGACATGGTTGGCTTCTAGCAAAGCACCGTGCCTACCCAATTCTCCAGAAATATTCTTAAAGGAATATGTAATCTGTATCAGGCGTAGTCTACGTAGTATTGCGTATTGCGATCCAGTATCGGATGTCACATGTTAGGCATGGGGCTGGAATTGTGTCTGCCTCGTACGAAGCACATATCGGATCTCTGGTAACTAGACTCTATAATCGGATAAACATGACCTAGTCTTAATATCCCGATAGCTGCAGCATATAGGAGTACCAGTTCTGTATCCTACGTGACTATCATCTCCATATGATTGAAGTGATACTTCCATCTTGACATCACACCCAATACACTACGATTCTCAATATACCCAGAAGAGGCGTACACATAACTTGTTAAAGCCCTGAACGACCAAAACCAAAGTATATTGATTGTCGCAAGTATTAGCGGTGCAAGTCTCAGGTTAAGACCAAATACACCTACCCTGATTCGGACTTCCATAGACACATAGTCATACTACCAATGGAATTCTGAGGGGTCTATCCAAAACGAAGTTGTTTCCGTACCATCGGTAAACACAACCTCCTATTTCACTTGCATGAGTATCCAATACCCAAATATATGAGAACTATGATGTTATGCTCCCACAACGCGCACAAGTGTAATACTAGTCTATTCTGCATTATCGATGTCCAATCTCGACAATACTACGACTAGGGATGTTTTAATGATTAAACCTTCATGGATTAAAACTGTCTCATATCTTATCAATCCAGAACTAATCATATTGACTTTTATCATTTATATATCCCGGTAATCTAATTACAAATGATAAAAGAGCAATTTCCTTTGTCACATAGTTAATTTGTACAACAACACCATGTTCTGTACAAATAGTGATGATATGGGTCATAATTGTCCAACAATGAGGTCTCATGTTGCCAGTTTTTGCTCCGGATGCCAGTTATTGCCGTGGGGATGCCCCATATTGCCAGCTTTGCCGTATTGTCACGAGAGTGTGCATATAGATGAATAAACAACTTTATTATTACAGAGTATTCTTGAGAAGAATTAGTTTTATGAGAAATGAGAATTATGATTTCAAGTAAATGTTTGAAATATCGATTTACAGCTTATATATTTATTTATATTATGAAAGACTTATTTGAACCGCTTTGTTACTTGTTTATCCACGACACTAAGCTGTGATCCATTGCACTAAGAGTGAGTTTACCCATTTCTTTAACATTTCAGGTTTAGCAGATTAGTAGGTCATTCTTTTCCACCTGCTGTTTCATCATCATTTCCTGCCAGTAGAGAAAGGTTGTGCCAGCAATAGAGTGTCCTTATTATGTTTTGAGATTTTAGTTCTAGATATGTCATTTTTTAGAGAACTTGTTATTTGGATATAGGCACTGAGCCTTTATTTGATATTGAGAATATTTTTATTTTAGCATGAATATTTCTTTGAGTTGGATCATGGAGATCCTATCTATATGAGGATTTTTATTCTGTTTAGATTTTTCCTTTGTGTTTGGAGGATTAGTCCATATTACAGGGGAAATTTTGTCCGTTTCAAGTCTCCGTCTCACCCCTACCCTACCTAAGGGGACGGGTGTGACAATACCCACCTTCACATTGGAGTTGTCCGCATTATATTTACCCTCAATTGGAGGAAATGTTTGCCAGTAACGGCCATACGTACAGATACTAGCTCTATTAAACTCGAGATTCAAGGAGCGACAATATGCAGTGATTGGCAGAATTTTAACAACTTTTCATGCGGGGAGCGTTTTCCTAACCTTTTAACCAAATTTCAGATTCTTCTTCTTCACGAAACAGGCTCATAAATGGAAAACTATTTTTCAGGGACATAACCTTTATCCAAAAGATAGTAAACTTCTCACGGCACTTTGAGATTTTCTATTTGAAATAAACCATTATCACTCCAAAGTCATGGAATTGCAACATACCTCTGTTGGTCCAAGGCATGGACTATTCATCTTTCAAGAGGATGAGTTAAGAGATTCATAAAATCCATATGGGATTGTGATCAAGCAAGAAAAGCCTAATTACGCTAATCTCCTATTTCAAGACTCATAAGATCCTTATGAAGATTTCGTATCTATGTATCCTGAATACTTAGTCCAACAACCTCAAAGCCCGTAAGCACCAAGCCTAGCAGGCCTAAGCTAATGAGCTCAAGAAGAGAAAAAAAAACCTCGGTGGTACAATCTCTATAATATTGTCAAATCAGACGATGAGGAATATGATGACCCGAACCAATCCCCCTCGTAAAACTCAATGTGATGACAAGATCCCCCCGTACCTAAAATTAGGGAGTGTATACATTTTTGTGTCAACCGGCGACCCGATCCACGCGGGTTTCAAAAAATATTTGTTCGTGTTAACCCGACCTAATATTTACGGGTTAGGTCACGGGTTTGATATTAAAACTCGACCTGATCATATTAGATTTTTATTATTTTCCTAAAAATTTTATTATTTTTTTTAAGTTTTTACTATTATTTCATTTTTTTATTACTTTTGTTATCTTGAAACTTTATATATATGATAATTTTTAGGACATAAAATAACTAGTATTTATATTTCAAAATAATAAAATCATTAAAAAATATATTTTCGGACCCAACGACCTGACCCGATCGGGTTTCATCTTTCAAATTTCGGGTTCAAGTTTCCCGATCCGCCTGATCGGGTTTCATCAGATTTCACAAAATTCAAAAATATTCGACCCGATTCTACCCGTGAACACCCTTACCTAAAATAATAGAGGGTGTTCTTTATGCTTTTTCTTTTGTCAGTGTCAATTTCAGTAAAAGTAGTCCTCTATCTTTTGTTTTTGCTTTAAATATTGTATGCTTTATCAAAAATTGTAATATGCGGTTTGCATTGTAATATTTGGTAGTAGTCCTGTACTACCAAAGTTTCCTCCTTTGGCTATGTAGGGGAGGTTATGCTTTGTTTGCACTCAAGTTTGAAAATCAATCAAATCTTTGGTGTGAAAATCATGTCTTTCTAAACTCTCTTATGATTTGCTTGAAAATATGAGAGAGATCATTTGCATTCCATGAAAGTTCAACTTAAACATTTCGACGAGTATGCTCTACATTTGTCTTTATTGAGGATTTTGTGTAACAGAAAGTAGTCAAAACTATTTCGATCCGGGTTTTTGACGATCTCTTCTACAAAGGGTTGTTCATATAGGATGGGAAGGAAATGTAGAGAACTACCCGAGACTTTGATATCAAATTTTGATTCGGTTTGATTTCAAAATCGTTTGATTTAAGAATTTAAAATTATTCGATTTGATTAGGTTATGTTTAAACAAGATTATTTAATTATCCCTAATAACCGTGTGTTAGCGCGTGATTTATATAACAATTCAATAATATTTTACTCCTGATTTTCGATCATTCCCCTCTTCACAGTATTCCATATGGGCGGCTGAGCTCTGTCCCACCTTTGTCCCCCCAATCCCACAACAGCTTGCCTCAAAGTTGCTGCGATTGCTACCGACAAGCTTAGCTTTGCCTTTGTCCTTAATTCATGCACTTGGTTGACATTTGGGAGAGCTTTGCTTTCACTTGACTCTTTATCATTCATTTCCCATTAAAAAGAAATACCCATTACTTTTGCTTTCTCATTTGCAATTCATCTATTGTTTTACAAAAACTCAAAAGAAAAAATTGGTTTCATTCCAAGAAAAAAAAATGGAAAGTGGTGTTGCATATGAGAATGATCTCAATCTTAAAGCAACCGAACTAAGATTGGGATTGCCGGGCACATATGAAAATGAAGAACAAACTATGAAAACCAACAAGCGTCCGTCGCCCGACACCGCGGACGATTGCAATTCAAAAATCAAATCCGATGAAGCTCCCCCGGCTGCAAAGTAAGTTACCTTTTAATATATACGAATATTATCATTTTCCTAGCGGGAGTTCATAAAATTCAAAAATTTTTAAAGTGTATCAATTTTTAGCTGAAATTTCTAAAGTATATTAATTTTCAAAAACCAAGAGTAGAAGAATGATAATTTCCCTAAAATTTTTATTGAAAATTGATACACATTAAGTGGATATTGATACACAATTAGCAGCAACTTTAAAAATTTCGGAGATTGATTGAAATTTTTTCAAACTATATATATGAAAATTTTAGGCTCGAGCGATTGCATTTTATAAAATTTTTATTTGTTGTGACATGTAGGACACAAATATTGGGGTGGCCACCGATTAGATCATACAGAAAAAATAGCTTGCAGAAGAAAAATGAGGGTGAGGGTGCTGGGATTTACGTGAAAGTGAGCA
Source organism: Zanthoxylum bungeanum (assembly GCA_019454045.1). Classification (NCBI taxonomy): domain Eukaryota; kingdom Viridiplantae; phylum Streptophyta; class Magnoliopsida; order Sapindales; family Rutaceae; genus Zanthoxylum; species Zanthoxylum bungeanum. The sequence goes on along the minus strand of SKCR01026162.1, from coordinate 50,125 downwards.
TGGATGGGGCGCCATATTTGAGAAAGATTGACCTAAAGCTTTACAATGGATACACAGAGCTTCTAGAGGCTTTAGAGAACATGTTCAAGTTCACCATAGGTGTGTACTCTGAAAGAGAAGGCTATAAAGGATCTGAATATGCACCTACTTATCAAGACAAAGATGGCGACTGGATGCTTTTGGGCGATGTTCCATGGGAGTAAGTTCTCTTTAATTCTCTCTTTCTGGGTGGTTTAGATATACGAATTTGGATCCAATAATAAGTTGAGTTATGCATAATTTGAATTCTTGTCATGCGTGTATTTACATAAGAGATTTGTTATTTGTGTTGGTTGTTACAGGATGTTTTTCTCATCATGCAAGAGATTGAGAATTATGAAAGGATCAGAAGCAAGAGGACTCACATCAAATTAATTATTTAACCAATAATAGAGAATTATTAATGAAAAGATAAAAGATTCATGATCTCACGGACAAGCATGCAAATCTGCTTGGGTTCTCCAAGAGGGTTGTTTTTTTGGATCTGGGTTCTTGATCTTTGTTTTCTCATGGATGTTGGGGAGTTATTAGAAGGCATGCAATGCAAAAAAGGCAAAAGCATATAGAGAAGTTGAAGTTTGGCATCAAAATGTAAATTTGATGCATGATAATTTCAGCATCTACTGTGTTTTGTTATTGTGTTGTTACAAGGCCCCTTCGAACAGAAACTGCATAGAACATTATTGTTTCTGCTTCATCAAATACAACTGTATAAATCATATTAAATCCAAAAAAAGAAAAAATGTTGTCCAAAGTTTTGATTTTGTAATATAAATACATTTAAATATAAATGTTACACTGTGTGTGCTTCTAATTGTGGATTTGTTTTTGTCTTTCTTTTAACAAATAGTCATGTCTTTCATGTTTTTTATTTGCTAGGTAACATTGATCAAGTTAATGGGAATGCTATAAACTTAGAAATGGAGAACAATTTAAAAAAAATTATATTAAATCTTTGGGTACAGACCTGAATCAAATTGTTTTCGATTTAAAAGTGAAAAAAAAATCATTTTATCGACTAATCATTTTATTTTATTTTTTCTCTATAGATATGTTTATTATTTTTAATTATTTGAACGGTAAAGTAAAGTCAAAATAATAATTAAAGCTTTGAAAGATGGATCTTTTCCCAAGAGAAATGCTTAATTACCGGAAAATAATATAATGATTTTTTTAACAGTGCATTTGTCCAATACTTATGAGCTGAGAAAGAGCATGTAACACTCCGCTGTCGGTTTCTATTAAGGTCCCAAGATCAATAATAAGCATGAAATATGTGCGAATACAAATCGAAGAAGTTGCGGAATACTCACATCGATCGGTTAAGCGACGCGGCAAACAACGAAACTCCATTTTCTGCCTTGGACTGCATTCGGCAGTGAGCAGATCACAGCCCACTGGTTTCGGTTTTTGCCTCCAAATTTTGAGCTCCAAGCTTCGTCAAACGATTCCAGGCTCATTGGTGGACTTCCCTATCACCTTCACATGTCTCGTAAGTGTGCTAGCACTTGAGATTTTGCCACAAAAATCCCACTCTTGGCTTCCCTTTGCTCGGTTTTCTGGGCAGAAAACAGAAGAAGAAAGGCAGTGATCTGCCGAGAGAGAGGAGAATATGGTGAGAGAGAGATGAAAATGTGTTAAGTAAATTTTGGTATTTGATTTCTAAAACATATACCAAACTTTTGGCTTTTAAAAAGTCAAACTTTTAAAGCTTTTAACCACTACATCAATCAATCAATCACATCAATCAAGTTGTCAAGTCACATCACTCAAAGTGACAAGTGATTCGACGCTTGATGCGACTAATGATTTGACGCTTGATTTGACTTGTGTGCCGCACTCGAATTCGAAATGCGAATGCGCTCGCAAACAATCCCGGGCTCGGATTCGCTAATTCCAAATTAACGAATTTTCTATTGCGTCGTAATTAAATGATTACGCCTAGCGAAATCACTATTCACGTCGCTAACGAATTAATTCTAAATTAATTCGTTCGCCCGAATTAAAATCTAATTTTAATTCCGCGTCGAAATCTAATTTCGTTTAATAAATCAAATATATTAATTTATCGATTAATTCCAAATTAATCATTATCTCTCTTTTAATGATATTTTATCCCAGATAAAATATCTCTGTAATTAATCCCATATTAATTTTCTCTCTCTTCTAATTAATCCCAGATTAATTTAGAGTGCCAGTCATACGTCATCGGTGAATCTTTGGGAAGCGACCCATGAGATCTCCGGATATGTTGGCAGTAAATTCGGTCGTCGGACTATCGGAACATGTAAGTACCAAGTACTACGTTTTACCGATTTACAAGACAAGGTTGGCCTCTAGCAAAGCGCCATGCCTACCCAATTCTCCGGCAATATCCTTACAGGAATAAAGGATCTATATCAGGCGTAATATACATAATATTGTGTATTTCTGTCCAGTATCGGATGATCACGTGCTAGGCCTGGGGCTGGAATTGTGTCTGCCCCGTACGAAACACATGTCGGATGTCTGGTGACTAGTCTCTATAATCGGATAAACCTGACCTTGTCATTTTATCCCAATAGTTGCAGCATTTAAGAGAACCAGTCTCGTATCCTACGTGACCATCATCTCCATATGACTGGAGTGACACTTCCGTCTTGACATCACACCCAACACACTACGATTCTCAATATATCCAGTATTGGCGTACACAGAACCTGTTAAAGCCCTGGACGACCGCAACCAAAGTATATTGATTGTCGCAAGTATTAGCGGTGCAAGTCTCAGGTTAAGACCAAATACACCTACCCTGATTTCGGATTTCCATAGACACATAGTCATACTACCAATGGAATTCCGAGTGGGGTCTATCCAGAGCGAAGCTGTTTCCCGTACCATCGGTAAAACACAACCTCCTATTACACTTGCATGAGTATCCTATACCCAAATATAAGAGAATTATGTCGTTGTGCCCTCACAACGCGCACAAGTGTAATACTAGTCTTTTACGTATTTATCGATGTCCAATCTCGATAATACTCTGACTATGGATATTTAATGATTTATCCTTCGTGGACTGATACTGTCTCATATCATTCTCCGTCCAGGAACAAATCATAAGGACCTCTCATCATTTATACATCTATGTGATTTAATCACAAATGATAAGAGTGCAATCTCCTTTGTCACATAGTTAATTTGTACAACAACACCATGATCTGTACAAATAGTGACGCTATGGGTCATAATTGTCCAACAATCTCTCACTTGGCCTATAGCCAGTCACTCGAGTGTCTTACACCCGAACTATGTACGGTTGGCTCAAACTGCTGAGAAAAGACTTTCGTCAGCGTATTTGCATGATTATCGTTTGATGCGATTTATATGATCATCACATCGCCACGATGTATGATCCGTACGAATCAAATGAATATCAAAGTATTTATCTGGATCGTTGATGAGACCATTAATTCTTTAGCATGTGTTGACGCCTAGCTCAGCTGCTAACAGAATTATATCTAATCTAATTAGATTTGTTATCGACCCAAATGGCTTCTATTGCTGCCTCAGCTGCAGCAATAACCCGCATTTGTTGTTTATACGGTAACAGTATCTTGCTTGGAAGATTTCCAGCTCACTGTTCCGTTATTCAAACAGTATAGTACCGTTTTGCGACTTAAAGTCGTTTTATCGGTTTAGGAAACTTGCTACAATGATCCCAGTCACTTCAAGTTCTCATTCTCCACAGATTAAGACAACATCCTTAGTTCTCTAAGATACTAACGGATGTTCTTAACATCAATCCAGTGACTATCACATGGATTGGCATGTTTGTGAATCCATATGCTCAAAGCGTATGAGACACCAGGTCGCGTACATTTTTTCAATGTACGAGTTCTCGGAGAGTTCTATCGAAAGCCAAGCTTTCACCGATTGTTATTATTATGGGAATATCATTTCCAAGAAATGACATATTATCATTATTTATAGGACAGCCACTGTCTGTGCGCTCCCACTATCCCTCTTATATACACAAGAATCATTTCGTTTTGAATTAAATCATAAACCATTATGATTACATCAAAACGACAATTCCAAGAACCTATGCTTGCTTCAATCCAAACATGGATCGAACAACCTGCAAACCTTGTTTGCTAGTTTTAGTACGATAAAACCGACAGGATGTTGTAAACATCCTCCTAAAGGTTTCCTTTTCAGGAAAGCGATTTTCCCGTTAAGCTGTCATATTTCATAAATGAAACATGCAGCTTTAGCAAGCATTATCCAAATGGATTTACCATGGCAACAGGTAAAAGGTTTCGTCGTAATCAACACAATGTTGATAACGATACCTTTCCGCTACAAGCCTAGCTTAGTACGTTGGTATGTTGTCTTCCATGTATGTCTTCCTTGAAGACTTATAAAGTACCAATAGGCACAATGCCTTGCAGTACATCAACTAGTATCCAAACTTGGTTGATTTACATGGAATCCATTTCGGATTCATGACACTTTGTCATAATATGGAGTCGATACCTTGTATCACTTCCTCATACGTAGTCAGTTGGTATACCTCAAAAGATTGACATTTTTACGAGGTAAGATCAGAAACTCATACCCCAGGTTGTTTTCTGACTCTCTCCGACATACGTGGTTCTTGTGTATTCGAAGATTATGGTGATAGTTTCATCCTTGATGAACTATTTATGTTCTATTAAGATTCGGTGTCTTGAACAATATTACTCCGATTTTCATCGAGATTTATTATCCTCACACTTACCACTGCATATCGGTATTCCTCTTAGGAAAACCGCATGGTGAGCAACAATTATATTGTTCCTATGTGAGTTGTATAAGTACTATACTTATGGTATCCCTAGGATAACCTACAATTGGCACTTATCCTATTTGGGTTTTAGTTTGGTATCATCCAAACATATGCCTAGCATACCCAAATATTCAGGAATGAGAAACCCGGTTTATTTCCCGTTCATATCTAATATGATATTTGTCAAACAGATTTTATGGAACCTTATTCAAAATAAGTCCTTGCACTGTTAATGCGTATCCGTTGAAGAAAATGGTAGCTCAGAGCGACTCATGATTAACCTTATCATGTCCAACAAAATTCGATTACTCGATTCGGACACACCGTCAAACTGACGTGTTCCGGGAGGAGTCCTTATTTGAAAGAATACTTTACTCTTTCAAGTATACAAGAAACTTATTGCTTAAGTATTTTCCATTGCGGTCTTACCGTGACGGTTTAATACTACAGTCGATCTGTTTGTCTATTTCGTGTCGAAACTTTAAAAGTTTCTGATTTGTGTTCTTCAAAAGAAACACACAACCATCACGCGATGCCACATCCGTATAGGTCACGAAATATTCATATCCACATCTAGCCTAGCTAGACATGGGCCCACTTGCTTCACTATGAACTAGGGCTAACGGATCAGTGGCATTTACACTTTTACCAAGTAAATAGTGTTTTAGGCACTTTGCCCAATAAACTATATTCGTAGACTTTATTTGAATAGGATCAAATCAGTCCTAGTATCCAATCTTCAAAAGCGTGGATATACGAGTCTTGTTTGATTGTGTCCCAGACAACAATGCCACAATTAGTTTCATCTGATCAAATCAGTTTGAGCTATTTATTTGTCATGTTATACGTTTGAGATTTATTTATATTCAAAATAACGACAAATGACAAAGCATCTCAGACCGCTTTATGTGAAAGCAAAGGCAAACGGAATACCCATCACTAAGGTTTTAATCAACAATGGATCGGCCATCAATGCCATCCAAGTTATGATGCTGGGACGATTAGCAAAGTCGGAGGAAGATCTCATCCCCACGGAAGTGGTGCTTACAAGTTTCAATGGATGGGCAACGACAGCCAAATGAGTTGTCCCACTAGACTTACAGGTGGAGAGCACTACCAAGACAATAGTATTTTTTGTTATAGACGGGCCAACCACGTATAACATGCTATTGGGACGAGATTGGATCCACGGCAGCCGATGCATTCCTTCGTCCCTTCATCAATGTATTTTTTTTTGGAATCAGAAAGATGAAGTAGAAGTAGTACACGCCGATAATAGGTCATTCGTAGCAGAGAAAAATTCAGCCGAATATTTCATGTATGCAGGAAATTACGGGCCAACTAAAGTACTGAATGAAGCAAGGGATTCAGCCATAGTGGCCAAAAATGACGAGACGTACACCGTAGATCTGCTAAATGACTTGTTCGCACAAACAAGGCCTAATACCCCAATATTTTTGATTAATTACAAATCGTTTTTGCTGTCGATTTGCGATTAAACTACGAAAATTAAATGTTACAAATGTCCAAAAAAATTTATCATTTCTCCATTAGATTTCCTAATCAAACTATTCTAAAAAAGGATTAAAAACCCCAATCGGACCGGCTGAATTAGGATCCGGTCCAAGATCGAGTCGGGTTGACCACCAAACCCGTTCGACAGTGAACCGGCTAAAAACCCTTCGATCCGACCTGTTCAACCGGTGATCTGATCCGACTCAGGCGGGTTTTTGGTCTGGTTTTTTATTATTAATTTTTTTTTTATATTTTTTTGTAAAAAAAAAAGAAAAATATAGCTAAAATACTGACCCCCAATCGACCCCAGTTGAAACCCGGTCGGACCAATGACCCTTGTTCCTTTCACTAGACCGGTCGATGGACCGGTTCATGTTTTAAAACACTGATTATAAATCTAATGATTAGATATCCTTAATTGTAATTTTATAAATCCCTGTTTTGGGTTGGTTTCATTTAATTTTTCCTCTAATCTATGTGGATATGATTGTCTTTTAGTTTTATGGTGACTGAATATCATTAGGAGTGTACATGTCATTTTTAGGAAATTTAAATTTTAGGGTGTAATTTTAATAAAATTTTAGAATGTATGTGTCATTTTTTTTTATGAAGCTTTGGGGAGTATATATGTCCCTTTATTGCTAAAATAAGTAAGAGCAGTATATATGTGTCATTTTTGGAGTCAAATAAGATCACATGTTAGATTTAAATGAAAAACTAACATAAGTGTATATATCTTTCTTATAAAACTTTAAGGGTGCATATTTAAACTTAAAGCCAATAAGATATTTTTCTTTTAATAAACATTAGGGTGTATATATTCTTTTACTAGGGTAAAATAAATATGAATTTTTAATAATATTTATTAGATAAATATGAGCAGAGACTGTTGATGGTGATTTTCAGTCCCGATGAACTCAAAAGCCTAAAGAAGAGTATAACGGGGTTTGCACTTACTAGATGGTCCGAGATCCTTAAGAGGATGAGAAATTAGATGAATGGCTCGAGCCCGAGGTAAATAGAGGCACCCGAGGGCAGTATTGGCTGATGAGACCGAGTTCATATATTGACCGACTTGATAACAAAACATTAGATTCGACAGAATTGGCACATGTGAAGACCCACCCAAGGTCATAATGTGATATATTGTATTCTTGTAATAATGGGAATGAGATTTGGAGTGAGCTAACTGAGTCACAGTCACATACATTCGAATAAACTTTACTAGAAACAAGGAAACATAGGAAAATGGCAACATAAGAAGTTCATGAGCCTTCAGGGTCGTAAAACGAAGCGACGAGCCGGGACCGGATACCCATGGCTAGTGTATCTCTCTCTTCTCCCTCGTTGTTCGCCGCGTTCTGGGGCTGCCGCTGGGCACCAGAAGATGGAGGGGTGGCCGGCACACCCCTCTGGCCGGTCGCACCGGCCGACGTTGGCCTGTAGGCCGCCGGCGCGACCAGGCGTGCTCTAAGTCAAATTTGGGGATTGGGGGGGTCGTGTGAGGTGTTTAGAGACATTTTGCCATTTTTACAATAATAAGAAACTATGAGGTATATATAGGAAAGTTTCTGAAATTTACATTCAGACCCTTGAGAATTACAATCATGCCCCTATCACAGAATTTTCTCGAAAATTCATATTTTTGAAGCCCTTCTGATGTAAATGTTGAAAAGTGTTTTACATGAAAGTTGTTTGTATCGGAAAAAGAGTCTGATGGTTCAAGAATCACCTCAATCGGAGTTCGTTTGCTATCTTTATAACCGAAACAAGAAACTTTTCGCGTAGCCGGTTATCGATACCACGCGTTTTCCAACGCGAAGAAACTTCACTTAAAAATATTCTCACCTATTTTCCAACTTATTTCCGAATATCATTCAGTTCCAAAATATATATTTCAATTGAGAAATCTTCCAAGACAGTTCCGAAAAATATTCGGGATATTAGAGAGGAAATGCATTATATATATTTTTGTGGGTAATTTACTTTCTCCTAATTCAATATTGATTGAGAATTTACAAAAGTGTAAGTTATTTCTTATGAAAATTTCAATCTTGTATAATGTAGTAAAAAATAAGAATTATTTATGTTATAATATATCATTTCGCATTATAAATCTGCTTTTGAACTGAATTTTGTGTTCTCTATTTCTGGAACTAAAAATTAGCTTAATTACTAGGAAGAATCATCTCTAACAAAAAAGGAGAAACAATAAATACTGAGAGTTCAGTGAACAAAAGATCTAATATGAATTCCTCCAATTCAATGAATATATTGAATTACACATAATGTGACCACAAACTTTCAATTAATTCGATGAGCAACTAAAATTCGCCTTGAAATCCTGAGCCTCCAACTTATTATGTTTTAACAAAAAGAATTCATTAAACTATTGGTGCTTATGGCAATGACATAGCAATGATGTGGCGACACATGGCGATATGGATTGTTGGCACCATAGGATTGTGACACGTGGCAAGCGATGATTGGTTGATGATGACATGGCTGACACGTGGCACACTGACTTGGCATGTGGCTGTCAATAGTTGGCGTCGTCTATGGGGAATAGTATGAAAAGCAGTAAACACACTAAGACGATGTCAGAAGATGGAAATCATAGAACTTCAGAGGCTTCGACGACGAAATAGATAGAGAAGATGGAAGAAACCCTGCGGAATGAAAAGGAATATGCTCGAAATGAGAGGAAAAAGCAACCTTGTTGTATTAATGGTTACTATTATTATTTAAAAAACTGCTACCTTCCAGTTCCATATCCATATCTTGAAACCTACAGTCCCAATGTTCCCTCTCTATTCCACTTGAATAATTGATCATCAACAATTAGTAGTATAATAACCACCCCCACGTTGCTATGGTTGAGCCATTTACTGAACCACCAGCAATAGGAGAGGGATGGTACATGAGGAATAAGAGGAGAAGTAATCAGCTGCAATATTGGAGGCCCAAGTTTAATCATGAAAATGACTTCTTCCATTCTTTTAGAAATTTATAGCAGCTGAAACATCTCATTTTGCTTGTCAGAAAATATGGCTACGCTTTTGTTAACTTTACTAACCTAGAAGCCATTTGGAAATTTCACATTGCAACCCACAACAAGCCCTGGAACGCTGAGATACTTAGAAGATATTTCCAATATAGTCTATCTTAGAATGACCCTCAAAAAGTTGTAAGATGAGCAACAGATTCCTAGAATATAAATAAGGCTTTCCCCTTTTAAATCAAAACTTATTCATCTACACTTATTTATTATTTGGATGAGAAAGACATATTTAATATTCTTGTGAAATACTCGCGATCGGAATGCGTAAAGGGATATAAGGCATGTGGGAAAAGCACGCACCATAGCAGCACGCCAATCCTAGGTGTCATTATCAAATCCATGGGGTGGAATGTGATTACCCAATGACTTGCACCTTTGAGGCATATAGCATGAAGACCTACGTGGCGTTTGGTGACTCGAGTATCCATAACATGCTCGACGAAAGAGTCGGCGTGGAGTTTGGTGTCCCAAGGTAATCATAACACGTATGGATTGAAGACAGCTATAGTACTACGGTACCTCTAGGTTTGCATAGTGTTGGAAGGATAATACCCCTAAGGTATTTGCCGCTTAGTGTTGGAGGAGCAAAGCACGGGGAGAGCCCACGGGCCTCCATGGCATTTATAGCCTCGGGATATGCCTAGCACGGGGAAAGGAAATGCCCATGTGGCGCTAACCATCCTGTGTCGGACCTGTCAAGCATAGCACAGGAAGGCAGGAAGGCCTCCGTGTAATTTATAGGACTGAGGGTTTTCCTAGAATGAGGACATTTCTTATGGCATTAGTCACCCCTCCGGTTAATAGCTCGGTTCGTCGAGACATATGGATTGAAAAATTCAGAATTATTGTTTTGGGTTACGTGAGGCAAGACGTTGTCTTATGTTCATCCCTTCCGGTTGAGTCTTGGTAAGAAATGCTATGGCTCGGGACTATATTCATTCCGTCGAGGCCATATTCAAATGGCACAAGGAGGGATCACTCCTTTGTGGTCAAGTGATTGTATCAGATCGGGGTCGGGTTATGTCTCACTGAGGCCTTATTGTGATTGTTGGTATGGGGTTGGAGTTTCTCCCCCATGGCCAAGTATGGAATGGCACATGGAGGGAACATTCCCTTGTGGCCAAGTGATTATATCGGCTCGGGGTCGGGTTATGTCCCAACGAGGCCTTATTGTGTTTATTGACATGGGGTTGGAGTTTTTCCCCAATGGCTAAATATTGAATGGCATAACGAGGGAACATTCCCTTGTGGCCAAGCTAGTGCATCGGCTCGGGGTTGGGTTCTATCCCACCGAGGCCTTATTATGCTCATTGACATAAGATTGACGTTTCTCCCCCATGGCCAAGTGTTGAATGGCACAAGAATGGAACATTTCCTTGTGGCCAAGTGATTGTGTAGGCTGGGGGTCGAGTTACGTCCCACCGAAGCCTTATTATGCTCATTGGCATGAGGTTGGAGTTTCTCCCCATTGTCCAAGTGTTGAATGGCACAAGGAGGGAACATTCATTTGTGGCCAAACTAGTACATCTGCTCGGGGTCAGGTTACTTCCCACTGTGGCCTTATTGTGCTCATTGACATGGGGTTGGGGTTTCTCCCTCATGGCCAAATATTGAATGGCACAATGAGGGAACATTCCCTTATGGCACGAGGTGAGAACATTCACTTGGGGCCAAATGATTATGTTGTCTATGTTAGACAATTATGACCCATTGCGTCACTATTTGTAAAAGACATTGTGGTTTTTGTACAAATTAATTATGTAGCAATGAAATTGCATTTTATCATTTTGTAATTTGATTACTTAATATTACCCTAGTCGTATTATTGAGACTGGACATCGATAATGCGGAATAGACTAGTATCGCACTTGTGCGTGTTATGGAAGTGTAACGACATAATTCTCATATATTGAAGTATTGGATACTTATGCAAGTGTGATAGGAGGTTGTGTTTACCGATGGTACGGAAACAACTTCGCTCTGGATAGACCCCGCAGAATCCCATTGGTAGTATGAATATGTGTCTATGGGAATCCACATCAGGGTAGATGTATTTGGTCTTAACCTGAGACTTACATCGCTAGTACTTGCGACAATCAATACACTTTGGCTTTGGTCGTCTAGGACTTTAACAGGTTCTGTGTACGCCTCTTCTGGGTTTATTGTAACTGATTCCACTAGTTCAGTAGAATCAATAGTGACACTCCCACTATATCTTTTATGACTTTATATGACATAGACCATCTAATGTCATAATTAGAATCAAAAATAATATGACCTTATGGTTGCTGACTAAATTCTCCGTGAATAAGAAACTCGTTCTTAATATCTCAAAGATCACAAAGAACTTGTTTCTAGAACCATCACATGGTCTGCAGCATATCAAAATAACTTGTAACAATTACGATTAATATTGATATCTTCAATCGCACATAATATAATACTCATTACGCCATCATCCTATGATGCATAAGATTGACTAGACATTCCAATCAATTTATCTTTCGACAAAGGAATCATCCTTTACGAAAGATGAATACTATATATATATAAAAGACACGTTAACTGTCAAACAGTTGTACTAACTATCATACAAATAGTCTTATTGTGTCATTTATTATATCGTATCTAATATGCGATTAATGAGAGTATCTCACAAGTCTCTTAGTTTTATATCTTATATAAAACTTTATATCTAATATAATAGAGACTACTCCCACTGCTTCCACAGAGAAAAGAATACTCAGGATATATAATACTAGAAAGAAATTTGTATGCTCCCACTGACCCTATTGAAAAATATGTACTCTTTATATTTTGATAAAACCAGACAATCTGACTCACATCAAAATCAGAGAACACAAATTTCCAGAAAGCTTACCTGAGTCTACAATAGGCTCCATAAGCTAGTATATCAAATTGTGATCTTAGCAGAATACAAATTCTAGGGCCATTCTAGAATGAACTCTTCAAACAAATAAATCACAACGGATCTCTCATTCGAAGAAATAACTTAAGAACGCCAATTTGTATTCTTTAGCCAAAACACACGGTTTAATATCGACATTAACCAACAGATCCTTAATTGTCCAATCAGTACGACAAGAGACAAGCTTCCTCAGAATCTACAATAGACTACTGAATATAACCTATTCACTGTCATACTATAAAGTTCAAACCTTTACAAGCTCACTTCGCCTTCGCTGCGTAAACAATTTGCACATCTCATGAACAATTCATGACGAAAGCCCAATCAAGTTCTAAACTTGATCGTAGTAAGCTATGAACAATCTTAATTTATGGTTCAATACTACATTCCAGAATCGATATCAAATATCGCTCCCACTATAAGTTTTAGGATTAATATTCTTCAATAAGAAAACAGCAGAATCATTAAGTATCAAATACTTTGTAAATGATTCTGACATCCTATTGTACTTATACGGAAGTTATCCAAGGGTCATTTCATCTTATTAACTATGTAGTTCCATCACAGTTTATCACTCTCACATTTGACTTCACTAAGTCAAGTCCTTTCTACAATCGTCAACATCCAATGTCAACCACTAAGTAACAAAATAATTTTATTACTCGGGATCGTAGAAAAGATATTCTATCAAATAGAATACAATATTCCATTAAATAGAATAAACAATAAACCTTTTTCACTCGTACCTCCGAGGTACAAGTACTTTCAATTATATAACCATTATACAAAAGAAATATTCAAATCTTAAACTTTTCAAGATTCGAATTTTCTACTGTATATATCGTATATGTAATTGTAGAAACAAATGGAACCTTAATTAAAGAGATGAATTAGTGTTTCTAGAGCATAACCCCAAGAGTATTGAAAACTAATTCGGTAACACTCAATATCAACGAATCAAATCATATAAGATTCAATAAATCCCACTTACCAATTCCATCAAAATGGAATTACGGAAGTTTATATTGAGTAAGAATCTTATTCATTAAATAACTTGAGAACTAATTGCCTTAAATTCATGCGTTTGATCAAATCAAACACCTTCGAACAATTCAAAGATGAGCAATGAATTTCTAAAGATACAGTTTTCAACACTACAGATAAAATATCTTTGAACTATTCAAAATATTCTATCCGAGTTTCATTAGAAACATATTGACAGTTCTTGAACAATTCAAGACATTCAACATGTTTTCTATTAGAAACATGTAACTAAGTCATGACAATTCATTAACTCAGTTACGGAGTAAAGAGAACTATCTAAGGCAATTTCTTAATTCATTAAACTATACACATCCAATGTATTAGTTTAATAAATCTGTGGTCCAATGACGATCATCGATTAAATGAGATTTAATCACAACCTGAATACAATATTCATTAAATGGATAAAGATATGTGGTGTGATCTCGTATCAGACCATCCTTTACCATAATGAATAAGCATCTAATGCTTTATGGTAAAATCTCATAATGCACAGTTCTAAGTCATTTATATTTTACCGAATATTTTTCTTAATGTTTATTTTTAATTAATGACACCACTAGTCGTATTAAAATATGTAACAGCTGTTTATACAGAACAAGTAATTATCCAATAGTCACAAGTTCTGATATCAAATATCAAAACAGTTATTAAATATTATTTTAAATAACTAGTCGGGAGATCTGGTAACCAATACCTACAGTTGTCGTATTGTGAGAATCGATATTCTCTATACACAACTATACGTATATCATTTCCTAAGCTTTATAATTTGCATTCAATTATTCACAACGATTGCAAATAATTGATTAGAAAACGGTATCAAACACACGACTTCTAAAAGTCGCTAAAGCCAAGAAATGTCATTATAAGATAAACAAATACTAAAAGGGTTTTCTTAATGTCAGTCAAGAATCTCGAGACATGAACTATTCAAGTCAATTCTTACTGCATAAGAAAAAATTCTATCTAAAATAATATCCTAAACCAGATATCTATCTAGATTACCTATCGTGACTTAGAAACTAAGTCACAAACCATCTTGATTTTCAAGAAAATTGGAACAACAAATCCCGATGGTTTCAACTAATCTAACAATATCTAAGTCTACTGTGTTTCTAGAACCTATTCTAGAACTACGCAACCATAGGTAAAGTCAGAAAACCTATATATTCAAGTAATATACTATGCAGTGGATTAGAAGCATAATTCTATAAACTATATAGAATAAAGGGAAACGAAGCAGTAAATTCCAAAATATTACGCACTGCTTAAGTTATGGATTTTAAACTCAACAGTGTCTCTCATTACTTTACGTAATACCGTAATCCCCAACGGACAACGAGAATTCAATAATTAAATCGAATTCCATAGTGAGAGTATGATCACTTGAATATATTTCGACTCACAGCTTTGGCACGTTCTCGCCTATGTATATTCATTATGTAGACAACTCTTTGTCAATCACTCGCCAGTGACTCACTGTTTTGGTCCTGACCGTTTCTCGCTGTGACAGCTTTGGCACGTTCACAGGGAGGCGTATCAAGGCTTCACTTGCCAATGAAAAACTCAACCTACCGATGTAGTCCTGACAGCTTTGGCACGTTCGAGATTTCCACTTTCACTTGAATTTGTCTCTTATCAAATAAGTTCTACCGGCGCAAATGAACTACCATCAACCATAACTGCACAGCTTTGGCACGATACAGCTATAACATCAGGAAATCATTTTCATCCGTATTGACAAGGCGGACCAAGGAACATGTATCCAATACACGTTACTTTACAACCATATTAAAAAGCGGGGATTTTCCTACGGAAGTTATAATCTACATCCAATGCAGAATTGTAATCTAAATCATTTTCTAAAACATTTCAATTCAACCTTAGGGAATATAATTCAATCTAACTATTAAATTTCATTACATTTACGTTAACGTCGAATCGAAAAGTAAGGAAACATATTTAGATAACTTGCATGTGTGAACATTAAAATTAGATTTCATATCAAATATCAAGCATGATTAATGTAATAGATGAAGCATCAGACCTGCTCTGATACCATTTTTGTTGGGGTTTTGGGCATTGGGCGCAGCGGAAGCGCGGGTCCGGGCGAAATCGTATTTTAAAACTTTTTCAAAATACCGAATAAATTATTCAATATCTAATATGAAATAATTTATTCATATTTCACCTTAACCTATTTATTTAATATCATATATTAACATAAATAATGAGAAAACTCGCGAAACTTTCACGAAAACTGTTTTTCCGCAAAATTGCCTAAAACGCGTTTTTGACTGAACCGACTACCTGACACTTATGGAAATAGCCCAGGTCAGATCCAATAGTGTCGGGGCAGTTTACGGGCTGCCAGAACAGTGACGAAATCGCTGTTTTCACAGCCGTCACCCGGTTGGCTCAAAATCCACCTGGTAACGCCGTTTTCACTTATTTCAAGTCGGAAACACTTTCCGGCAATTGTGCCAACTCCCAAAACACATCCAAAACATTCAAAAGCCAAAAATTTCATCCCCAAAACAGAAACTTTTCCAGGTCTAAGCAGAAAACGAAATTTGCCCAAAAATCATGCTTTAATCCAATTTTACAAAGACTAATCTAATTAATCCATCACCAAATGAGTCCCACCATATATGAACAACTCTAGAACAATTCTAGGCTATCAAAGAGTGGATTAATAACTCTAGAATGGCAACAAAAATATCCAACAATAATTTGAACAAAATTGGATGCAAATTACATTAATTCCACCCAATTTCTACTTCACACATGCCTATTCTTCCATCATTAAATAATAATATATATATTTATGGCATGTGTCAAAATCTCATTTGACAAATAATTAATGTGTATCTAATCGTATTATGTATCAAATACAAATACACAATAATTATTCGCGGACAAAATCCCTTAATTGCATGTGTTGTCGTTTAACGATTAAACGATCCGAATTAACTCATTTAATCCGGTGAAGTATTATGAATAATCTGTATTATTCATATCGAGTTGCCCAAGTGCTCAACGAATACACTTCATATTGTGGGACTCTCTAAGTTTAGGTTTATCTGTCACGAAATCCAATTTCGTGTCCATAATCCACCCACTCATGAATTATGACGACCACGGATAATCTCGCTAAACTATAAAAGTCGAGGTCACTGCATACGTATAATCCCTCTGTCACAGGCCATCCGTATTATACCTGGGATATAGATGAGAACGTCAAATCCGTTCGGTATTAAACAGTCGACTTTCAATTTTTACGATCACGAAATAACACTCGGAATTGGTTTCCGATGTTATACCACGGCCATGGATTTACTAGATCGTAAACACGTGAGGATACATATGCCCTGTACACAGGACTGACAGATCTTATCTTGATACGCACTGGATATCATGAGCATCAGTCCACACCCAACGAACAGACGGAGGTCTGATCATGAATAGATCGTTGACGTGACTGCCATCAAAGTGTGGAGGATAACTCATATATCCCATTGTGGTATCTCAAGTCAAAGGACCACTATGCTCGCTCAACTCGAGAAGGTTCCTATTGACGTTGGTGTACCATCTATTAGGAAACCTTCAGTGAGTCGTTCAGTGTCTTATCAAATAAACACCTAAATGTCTATACGAGTCTCCCAAGACTCATGGTTCACTGGGATAAACCATCGGACCAAGTCACGATATACGATATGTACTAGTCTCAGCGGATTTTACTAACCGACCCGTGTTAGAAAATCTTGACCAGGAACTTTATTTAAGGATATACATCTTATAGTGCGCTTCCCAATGTCAATTACAATCTACGTTGTAATTGCGCACTATACTGTAAATCCTATGGTCTTTGTCTAATATACACGTATCACTGAACTAGATTCAGTTTCGATTTAATCGTAATCAGATATCTAATCGCAATTAGAACGAATAAGCGTATAAAAGACAAAGGTGCTTCCGTTAAAATAGTAATATTATGGAAAATACAATTGTTCGTATTTATGAATCGGACATAAATACGATCCGGATTGGCATTCAGAGCACCAACCCTAACAATAGCAGCCAATAAGAAGGAAGCCAAGTCCAAACGACGGCCGTTGGCAAGGTCCGACGAAATAAGGAGATAACCCGCCACGAGTTTCTAACTGGGCGCGCAAATGACATATTTGTAAAGCCAGTAATGGAGGAAATCAGTGCGCTCTAACACCGAGACCGGACCAGCCGACTCAGAGAACGCACGAAAAAAAAGCAGAATAGGACAAGAAAGATGAAAAGTCCATTGAAGGGGGAGGGAAACGAAAGGTAGTGCAAGCAGAAATGGTCGCGCCCAAAGGGGTCAACCCAGTCAAAGCACTGATGTCACAGAGAGTGATAGTGAATGGACCAGAAGGAAAGAGGAAAACATTATAATCGGAGGACCAGAAAAGCAGTGATGTGGGGAATAGATTTTGGTCAAAATAGGGTAAGGTCAATGAAAGCTCTATGAGGAAAAGCAAGTCGTTTCCCTCAAGAAAGGTGCGAGTCGTTTCAACGCATGCAACCTCATGCGTTGAAACCAAGTTTCAAAAGAAGAATCGTGTTTAGGCCAGGTACGAATGGGGTTAGATTGGATGAGTGGAGAAATGTTTAGAGGTTCTGAAAAGGGAAGGTTAGAAATAGAGGGAAACAGCTGAGCCAAGGGAGCCGTAGCAATGCCAAAGACACCCACAGAAGAATCACCATATGCAGCTTGGTAATCACTGAATGTTGAGGTGGCCTTTTTTGAAACGAAATAAGACGACGCCATTAGCAAAGAAAATTGAAGGTAAGAAGATGGAAAGTTTTGCAGAGAAGTAGAGAGTAAAGTGATGACAAGAAAGAATCAAGCCCTTATATAGCAAAGGTGAAAAGTTCGCCCTAAGACAGGTGTCACGGCCCAATTCGGGGAAAGAAAAAGAGCGGGAAAACGAAAAGGGCGATGTCAGATATGATTTGACAAAGGATTGACATGAAAGACGACACATTAATTGGTGCCATGATGGTTTTCGATAAGACGTGTTTCGAAGGTCGCACATTTATTGGAGAATTGATAGGTTCACATAGGAAATGTAAACGACGGCCGAAAGTGCTGATAAGGGAAAGGACGAAGACCAGCGGGCCGAAGCCAGTATACGGCCAATAGGTACCATCCTAACTTTACCCAAGTTAAGAAATTCGCATCGATTTCATTTCCCAAATCAATCAAGGCGAATTTGTGGGACAATTGTTGGTAAAGAAAATCGCCCTAGGACGAACGAGTCAATGAGGGGCGAATAGAAAGGACGTGTCAAAGGATGAAAAATAATTAGGACGACCAAAGGAAAAGTAGATGAATAATGACGAAGGGAAAAGCGATCATGCCGATTATTGCGTGAACATACACGTTGCAGTTAACCCCACGATCTAGCAGTTAAATAGCAGCTCCCCACATTCTGGCAGTTATCACACACAACTCAGCAGTTGAATGCATGATTCAGCGGTTACGTGCAAGCATGAAACATGGGAAAGGAAGCAAAACCGCTCAAACGGTTGACAAGACTCTCCATTATAAAAGGCCCAAAGGTTTGAAGAAGAAAAAAAAAAAGAAATGAAGACTCATAATGAGCATTTTATTTTAATTTCTTAGCTTTGTAATTCATATATTGTAATTTGTGTGTTTGTGCCCCTTGAAGGATTATTCACAGAATCAAACACCCCTTACTGAGACTTTATCTCAGGAGGTTTGAACCTCACACGCTCATTGACGAAAAATTGTGCGAACAGATATAAATTAAAAACTAACAAAAAGGGTGTATATATCGTTTTTACTAAACTCTAGGAGATGCATTTGTCAACTTAAAAACTAAAGATACGTATTTGTCTTTTTTTTTTTTTTTTTTAAAAAAAATGACCAAAAAAGAAAGAAAATCAGGATTTATATGTCATTTTACTAAAAAAAAAATTATAAGGGAAATAAATATCGATTTTTAATTACATTTATTAGATAAACATGAGAGAGGCTAATGATCATACCATACTTCATACTTACATTTATTTTTATACCCTATCCATATGAAACTGTCACGTAGCACCAAAGAAATTAGAGGATAAAAATATATTTTAATTCTCATTTTAATTAAAATTTATATTAAGTCACAACTTTAATTAATATTTATAATATATTGAATTTTCATATACATTAATTTCCATAATACATTGAATTAAATCAATATTTATGGTGCATTGTATTTCCACATATCTCGATATCTATAACGTATTAAAACATTGTTTTATGGTACATTATATTTACACATATCTCGATATCTAAACTACAAGAAATTACATTTTTAGCGACGATTTAGTTACGAAATATTCAAAATTTAGCGATTGAATAGAGACGGATAATGAAATTAGTGACGAAATTTATTGACGAAAAATATTTCATCCCTAAAAATGATGCTAGTAAAATGGCAAGACTTTAGCGACGAAATAGCAAGAGATTTTGCGATGGAATTAGTGACGAAAATTAGGTTCATCTCAACTTTCGTCGCTAATTAGAGATGGACTAGGAAATCCATCCTAACTAGCGACGAGATTACTATCTGTCACAAATTAGCGACGAAAAATAAGGCCGCTAATTAGCGGCGGAATTTATCCGTCGCTAATTGGTGACATATTTATATTTTTGTCTCTAATTAGCAACAGAAGACGAAAATATAATACGTCACTAATTAGTGATGGAAACATAAATCCGTTGCTAATTAGTAGCAGAATTTATTTTCCGTTTCTAATTTAAAATTCTTCTTTAAATTTCTATTTCTAATTTAAAAAAGTATTTTTAATTAGAAACATAATTTTAGTCACTAAATAAAAACACAATCAATATTTCGTTGCTAAACAGAAATGAAATCTCTATTCCATCGTTAATTTTTAAAATTTTAAATCCTCCTAAAAGTTTTATTCCGTCGGCGCCACTTTTTTTTAAAAAAAAATTAGAGACATATTTTCCGTCGCTAAACAGAAACGGAATTAATAATTCGTCGCTAAATAGAAACAGAATCTCAATTCCATTGGTAATTTTTAAAATTTCAATCTCATAAAATTTTAATCTGTCAACGCCATTTTTTTTTAAAAAAATTAGAGACGGATTTTCCGCCGATAAATAGAAATTAATCAATATTTCATCGGTAACAGAGTTTATATTCCGTCGTTAATTTTTAAAATTTTCAATCCCTCAAAATTTTATTATGTCACGCCACTTTTTTTTTAAAAAAATTAGAGACTGATTTTCCGTCCCTAATCTGTCGCTAAATAGAAATAGATTCTCTTTTATGTCATAAAATTTCGTAAAATTTCAAAAATTTCATGCCTTTCAAAAATTTCCCGCCTTTCAAAAATTTCAAATGCCCCCAAAATTTACAAATATTTTCACTTCTCCTATTTTCTTCTTTTATATATACACCACAATCTTTTTATCTCTCAACGCCCATACACTATATGAAATTGTCTTACTCAATTTCATATACCATCGAAAATTTTCATATCTCAACTCGCATCATCAATTTCTCCTTTTTCTTATCTCCTCTTTTAAACTTTCCTAAGAAACAAACACTAATATTCTTTTTGTTTAAGGCAACGTGAATGGATGGAAGTGTGTCGAAATTGATGGTAGACATTACGGTCTCATGTGAAATTAAAGATGTACATACAACAATTAAAAAAATTTACATCTTTAAAATTTTCCGTGATTCTGAAATTTTAAAAAAAAATTCCCTCTAAAATTTAAAAATATCCCCTCTCTACAATTAAAAAATTTCCCACAACTCTTCAATTCTAAAATTTTAAAATTTTTACCTTTCTAAAATTTTAAAATTTCACGCATCTGTAAGATTTTAAATTTCCCGCCTCTTTAAAATTTAAAATTTATGCTCTTTAAAATTTTTTAAAATAAATAGTTACGAAAATTTCGTCGCTAAATTGCTACGGAAATATATTCCATTTCTATTTAGCTACAGAAATTCTAGAGCTAATTAGCTACAGAATTTTATTTCGTCGCTATTTAGCTACTGAATTTTCCGTCACTAATTTTAGTGACGGATGTAATATTTCTGTCGCTATTTATTTGGCGACCAATAAAATAGTCGCAGAAAAATTCGCTAATTGATCATTAGCAAAGGAAAAGCTAATCAATTTTTCCGTCACTATTTAGCTGTTTTCTTGTACTGTTATGATATATTGAATTTTCAACAAGATTTATGTATATTTTTTGGTTTCATATATCTCATTATGATCATATACATATATATAGATATTGAGATGTATTAAAAATACATAATAGAATTAGAATATTGTACTTTTACTTTGATAGATGACTTCATTTAGAGGGACAGTGGCCTTAATTTGGCGGACTCAATCGGCTTTAATTAGTGGTACCTATATTTTGTTCCCTTTTTGGAAAATAAAAACCGCTAACTCACAGACCTATCTATATCTAGTGTGTGTATCTAATAGATCCTTATGAGGCTTGTTCCAGCTTTAATTGACCAAGTAAATATGGTGAATGCGTCCAATTTAATTAGTGCAATTATGTCAATAATCTTGTTTGATATTGACTAATAAATTAGCCTAATATAAATTGGATACTTCATAGTATTCTGCTTTTAGGGTTCAAGCTCACTTCATATTTGAAGTTGAAAGTTTCACAGAGGGAGATGATGGGTTGTAATAAATCAAAGAATAATGATGGAATTGAAATAGCGAACAAGAAGTCTAAGAACAACGATACATGTAAATTCTCATAACCCAATTACTGTTTCTTTTCTCTCTCTCTCTCTCTCCTTCTTTTTTTTTTAATAAATTCAATTGATTATTGATTTTGTATTAACTGAGCACTTTATAACAAAGTTTATGAAATTTTTAACAAAAGAGTTATCATGAATTTGAAGAAAACAACAATACTATCTAGCTGTATTCCCTGAGTGTTACATCAGAATCAAATTTTTGTTTTTTAATGTTTAAAAAGATAAAATAATTCTAAAGATTTAAAATTTACTTTTTGAATTTATTATTAAATTTGAACAGTAAAAAAATAAATATTAGGTGCTGAATGAATACTCAGAATCATATTTTAAGTTTTTAACTGTAGCTTTTTTTTTTTTTTTTTTTTGCTAATAATTGGGCATAATTTCAGCTGTACAAATGAAACAAAGGGATATTAAGAAAGGCAATGCAATGAAGGAGGAGGTTCCCAAAGCAAAGATAAAAAAACATGTTAGATTTTTGGAGCCAATCCAGATAAAGAAAAGAATATTGCAGTTGTGGAATCAGATGATGAAATTTATTATTCAGCAGAAGAAGAAATTGGTGGTACAAAGAAGGAAAAAGCCCGTAAATCAAAGCAAGATAACAAAAGTTAATTTCATATTGTATTCAAATTATTATTATTTTTATGTTCAAATTATTATTACTTTTATCTCCAGGGATTATTATGTAGTGATTATTTTCCTTTAGCCACGAAAACATCAAACAGCTAGCCTAATGATGATAATAATATTATGGAAACATTTATTAATTTCCTTATTTCATTGAATACATGGCATTGCCGTAAGCGACCCACATGAGTTTTAGTTAGCGATGGCATAAATCCTTATAGGGACGAGGGTTTCTCCCAAATTAGGATGAGTATCATGAATAAAAAATTGAATAATTAATATCGGAGATGGAGATGGAAAAATTTAGTACTTATTTTTTATTTGGGAAAGGGACGGTGATCACTTAAAATTCATATCCCCTCCCTATTACAAATTTAAGTTTTAATTTACTTATTTATAAAATTTCAATAAATATATTTAAATTATTATTTATGTAAACAAAAAAATCTTAATATTTATAAAATATATAAATTATTAATAGCACATGGACTTTTATATATAGAGTAATTTTCTAATGAGGGATGCCTCGTTTTATTAAATTATGGACCAAACAAAAAGGTAGAAAATATAATTTTAATCTCCTATATATGTGGGCAGTAAAAGTGAGACAAAGGTGGAATGTTTGTTACCTTCGATTTGATGGACCTGGCCTTTAAAGTCCAATTGAATTATGGGCTATGTTCTTAAATCCAACTTACTGCGCCTTCATAAGTGTGTTTGTAAGTTAGAACCTTTCTCTCCTTACTTTACGTTTGCAATAAAGTTGCTAATAATAGTGCAGTATGCTTATGCTTTAATTATATTAGTGAGTAATGAATTTTTTCAACCTCATTATCTACAAGCTCATTGGTTTATATAAGGTTATATGTGTGTAGGTGTGAACTTCTGATTGACACTTGTCGAAAACTGGACTGTCCTCCAATGCATGGTGTGCATTTGGCATGACACATGCTCTAATATGGCATTACGTGTAATTACACATGTTATTATGCATATTAAAACATGCTTGCATGTTAACCTCTCAGGTCAAATCCTAGTTTTTCCGGAAGACTTCGGACTTCGGGGGTCAGAATGATCTCTCATGTCTACTATCACTGCAGTTCCGTTGAGGAGGCATGCTAAGGAAGATTCAACTGCATGGCGTGTCCCTGGTTGCAGGGCTAAATCTGAGCACCTATGATGAGCGGAAAATATATCATTATTTACCGCCCTTTTGACCTAATATTTTATATGGTTTCTCGGGATTTATGAATGTTTTGATGTGTTTTTGTGTGTTTTGCAGATAAATAAAATTTTGGGACTCAATGGAATCAAATCAAGTCTAAAATAGCGAAAAATGGACAAAAGGGCAAACTTGTCATTTCACGCGTTGCGACGCGCACACCTGCATCGCGACGCGCAGCCGTTACTATGCTACCGACACTCGTCATCGCCACATCATTGCCACGTCAGCACGTGCGTCATCATCACGTCAGCCAATAATTCAGCCTGATGACACGTCATCACTTACGTCAGCATAATAATTCACTCTGCCAACACGCGTCATCATGACGTCAGTGTCGCGACGCGTAAGCCTTCATGCGTCGCAACTCCGAGCCAATAATTCTACCGACAGTCACGTGTCATCATCTCGTCAAACTGCCTATACGCGTGTATGCACTGCATTTTTGCATACAAGTCCCGATGATGAGTCTCACATGGAGGCACTACCCTTTATGTTGCGGAAGTCGCGAGAAACAGACGTTGGAAGGGAAAATTCAGAAATTTATACCTTGTTGGACTTAATTCGTTTGCTTAGCTTCGGGTTCGCTCGTTGGATCTCTGTTTTAAAATTCATCATTGGCCCAAAACCCCGCAATCCACACCAAGCCACACACCATGCCACACATTAAGCCCAAACACCACCAAGCCCACCAAAAAGAACAAACCACACGCCCAAGCCTTCCAATCATACGCCCAAGCCCATTCAAACCCATCCAAAATAATAATTAACACATTAAACACATGTTCAAATCTAAACAAATCACCTTCCTGAATTAAAGAAATCTAATCAAATCACATTCCCTAATTAAAGAAATCAAATCAAATCCCATAAATTACCTTCCTAATTAAATTAAATCACATGCCTAAACTAAATAAAATCAAATCAAATCCCACAAATTACCTTCCTAAAGTGAATAGATTTTTCCTTATGACACACTAATTAGAGATACCCCCCATAATTACATGATCTCTTTCCTACCCGAATGAGGACAACCCCAACCCTCTCCTATAAAAAGACACACAAACCAAACTCTTAGACCCCTAGCTCATTCACGGCAATACACAAGGTAATAGCCCTAAGCTTCACGCCCCCTACACCCTCTCTTCCATCACCGAAAAACACAGCAAGAAACCACCATAAATAGTCCCGCAAACAGCCTTTATCCCACCGTGAAACACCATTAAAACAGTCCCCTTTTACCATCGAAAATTATCCCCCAAAAACTACCCTGAAACCGCTCCAAAACTGCACCAACCAGTCCACCGAAAATAGTCCCAGAAATCTGCCCAGAAAATTGCACCAACTGCCACCGAAACTGCCCAGAAAACTGCACTATATTACCGCAAAAATTGCCCAGAAAATTGCTCATAAATCACCATATAAACTGCCCAGAAAATTGCCTTCTTTCACCGCAAAACACAGCCCAGAAAACTGCCTTGAACTGCCGCATAAACTGCACCCCGAAACCCCTTTAATTACCACACAAATAGTCCCCAAACTGCACCCCAAATACCGCAAACAACAACCAAACACAATGACCAGAAAATACAGCGAAAACAGAGCAAACAACAGCCCAAAACAGGGAGGCAACGAAGGAAAATAACGAACGAGTAAATCAGAAAAGTTGCGGAGCATCAACCCTTCCGACAACCGCGTAACGCACTTCCAAGAGATGACTTAAGAGGTTAGACTTGAGGGTACCTTTTTATTTATTCCCATTCTTTTCCTGTTATTTATTATTATTTCTTCGCATGTGTATTGTTGATTCATGTATGTTGTGGCCATGGGATGAATGATTTAGTGCTATCACTCGTGGTATATCGGATTGAAACCCAAACGTAAATTCTGTAGTCGAATCCGAAAGGACGGTAGTGTGGTCTGAACTTGGGATACAATTCCACGTACCGCTTGAGAAACACACATATTTCGTTTCGTCTAATCTTGTGTTTATCCATTGTTTATTAGAAATAGCATATTATTTTTATGCATGATTTAGTTGTTTCCTTCGCATTAGGCACCTAATGATCTCTCTCCAATGTTCATGCTTAGACAATTATTTATTTATATTTCCGCATTTATCAATTTAATGTGTCCACGAGATTGTATACTTGTCGTTATTTCGACTTACTTTTGTGCATGCAAACATAGATATAGGTTGTATGCGAACTTAGATGTAGGTTATTCTTGTGTATGTATGTTGCGTAGACTCGGTTATATTATCACATAAATCCGTTCATTACAAGTGGCATAAGTAAGGGACCATTCCGAACCCAACGGTTTGAGGTCTTCCCTTGCGAGGGGTGATTGCGGCCTTAAATCATTTCCCAGTTCACACTGGGTGGCGAATCCATTTTATTTCTCCGGTTTAGTCCCACGCGGGCTACTCCGACTCCCGACTGGGGCGCGAGCCCGGAACAGCATCGCCGATTTCTGTGTCCTACAACGTGTCAAGAATCAATGGTCCGTCGTGACGCGCAAACGTTCACGCGTCGCGACGTGCAAGGATGAATTTTACCTATAAATTGAAGATGATTTCATTTTCCAAATTCATACTTTCCTTAAGGTTTCTAATAAGGATCTAAGGATTGTATCTTGTTTGTATTTATTTTTAGTATTTTAATTATGTATTTTTATTTCTAGTAGTAATAATAGTTTATTTACTTTATATTTCTTTTATGTTTTGTAGTTAATTTCCGCTGGGGAAGGGTGAAGCTTTTATTATGATAATTTAGATTAATCTCCCTTAAATTATAATATATAAATTATCTTAAAACCCAACTTAATTGGATACCGCCTATTTTGTCGGTTGGATTAATTAAATTGATTTTAACCTAACTAAATTGGATACCACATTTATGGTCGGTTGGAATTAATTGATATAACTAAATCAGGATACTGCCTATATGGTCGGTTGGTAATATCATGCAAATTTATATATTATAATAAGAGAGATTTCTAAATTTGAAAATAGTAAAGGTGGATCCCCTAACCCCAACATTTTATTTTTAATATAGGCAAGTGATGAAGCATAATATTTACGAGTTCAATAATTGATTTAATTATATTATGTTTAATGTTTTGGTTTGTTTATTGAATCTTAAGCTTATTGTTTCTTGTTACCTGATCACCAATAAGATTGATATGATAAACTTAAAATGAACTTGGAAAATAGATTTTAGGTTTCAGCCTTAGATTCAATAGCTCACGATCTCACCTTAGGGTAGCTGTCCCTTAGGTAGATTTCCTTACAGGATAGACATATACCTGTCAGGCGGAGGTACCCATAATTGGAACTTGAACTTAATGAATTCTGTTAACTTAGTTAACATAGGAATATTGTTACTTGAGTTATTTTATGTGTTTGCATCTGACCATCGGAAGAGGCTTTTGCATATCTTCATATTCGAGGTTAACAAACTGATTTATTACACATATATAAGAGAATCAATTCCTCATTAAAATAATATTGTGTGGAATCACAACCCTTGATATTTTCGTTTTTTGTTTATTTTCTTAGTATTTTCTTTTGTGTATTTATTTATTTATTTAGCAAATCCACATTCAACCAACCAATCAACAATCATTCCATTCTCCCTTTAATTAGATACATGTAAATAAATAGAATTAATAATTAATAACAATAGTAGAAATTAAGTCCTCGTGGGATCGATATTTTTATACTACTGGAGTGATACGTGCACTTGCAATACATGTGTGTTTACCACCGATCAAGTTTTTGACGCCGTTGTCGGGGACTTATTTTTCTTGCGTTATTAATTTTGAAGCTATCTATTTTACTTGTATCTAATTTCCCTTATTTTTTGTAATTTTTATTTATTTCTTTTATTTTCAGGTGGTTGAAAATGGAACATTATTGGGTGATGGAAGAATTACGAGCTTTACAAAGAGAAGATACACCCCAAATCAGAGAACAACAATTCGATTTTCTGAGGCCTGTTGTCCAGCCCAACCACTATCAATGTATGTCAGAGCCATTCAATACAATATTTGCTCAACCATTTCAGAACACATTGATCAGATATAAGATATGTGATGGTAACCACCCTAGCGATCATTGCGAGTACAACTACAATTCAGGGTGACAGAATTATCGGAATACTTCATGGTACGAAGAACCATCATATTTCACTGAACCATATTTTTCATCTTATCCACATCAACCTATGATCTTCATCAAGAATCGAAACCATCAGAGGAAGATCAGGTGATTGACATGCTCAAAGATTTTCTCAAGAAACAGAAAGCTAAATTCGATGCATATTTTCAAAGTCAAGCGGAATCCATACAGAGGATGACAGATCAAATAAAATAATTAACTGATAACCTAAATTACATATCTCAAGAGGAAATTTTAGATGACACTGACGAAGCCTTCAAGTACCAAAGATTTCACGATGACACCTTAACAGTGGAAGAGGCTGAGCAGTATCAAGAATCAGAGGTATCAGTTCAGGAGCCCGAACAAGTAGAGTTTCAATTTGATCTGAATAATTCTCTGGTCGTTGATTACATCTTTGAGGAGGAACAATCAGAAGAGCTACCTGATCCATTCATATCAACCACAGAGGATAAAAGCCTATAATCAGACATATCTTTACATCCTCAAGTTGACAAATATGGAGCATGCATTTCAAAGATGACAGATGAAGAGCTGCACAATGAAATTTTAAAATACATATGTGAAGAAAAAGTGGACCAAGAAATAGAACAAATAGAAGAGCAATTGTCTGACCATATTGAAGATCTCATGACTTCAGGAGAAACATCACTATATCGGGGAGTACAATTCAAAGACACTGCCTAGAAGCTTGACAAAATGGCACTCACATTCAAAGTCAAGCACCATACGAGACCTCATGATTTTCTTTCTTTCTTTTCAGGAACCACTGGAGCTACAAAGTGTAAGAAGGTGGCACGAGTATTGAATGAGACAAAATTCTTTTTGCTACCTCACAATTGGAAAATACCCTTCAAAAGCAACGCTCATGGGATTGTCTTTAATTGGACATTCAAAACCACGCTGAAACCTCCTTGATAGATGGACTTCAGTCACGTCTGGCTGAAGACGATAAATTTAGCGCTAGCAGGGAGGCAACCCATGCAAAAAAAAATTAATTTCATTTAATTTTTTATTTTTATTTTATGTATACATGTTATAGTAATTTTAATTTTGTGTGTTATTTTTACAGAAAAAACATAGACGGATAACTTAAAGCAAAGCAAACCAGTGAAAACGGGGTTATCAAGGAATAAAGTTTGACAAAATCGTGAAGTTAAAAAGTCAATTCAGAGACAGCGGAGTAAGGAGTTAACTCTTGATATGCGTCCTAGTGGATATATTCGTCAAATGAATCGATTTTGCCAAAAAAAACAGTGCGTTTTTATTGTTGTTGTGAGTATTTGTGAAAATTGCTATTGATAAATTCGTAGAATTTGGGGGCGAAGTTTTGGCGGCTGTGGAATAATTTGTGAAGTGTTAGTGTTAGGTTGAAATTTGGGTAATCTTGAAAACTTGGGGGAAATTCTGCCGAAATTTTAAAAATTGAAAATAGCCCCTAAGAGAACGAGAACCTCAATGGCAGCGGGATCAAGTTTCAAAGCAACAAAGTTTGTATCGGTAGCTGATGAACGGCGATATAAAAAGTGGATGGGATAAAAAGTCCCGATTATGGAGAGGGGTTTTGAGATTAACCCCAGACAGTTCTCCAGATTGATAGAATCATCGCCACTAGGCACTGGAATAAGCTTTGCCAACAGCCTAGCCTGTATAACAGTTGTCCATGAGTTCTACGCCAATGCTTATGAGCATCAGGCGTAACATGTGTCAGTACATGGTCAATAGGTGACGTTCGATAGGTCCATTATCAATAGGTATTATGGGTTACCGGATATGGAGAAAGATGAATATACAACAGCCAAAGAGCATTTAGATATAACTCATCTCACAGAAACACTTTGCAACCCCAATGTTGTATGGGATATGAGTAGCAGTGGGGAATATTTGAAGAAGAGTTCTCGATATCTTAAGCCAGATGCCAGGGTTTGGTTTCATTTCCTAACCCACACATTGCTGCCAGGCACCCATATTACAAATTTAACTAAAGAACGCATAATCCTATTATACTGTCTGCTGGAGGGTCATACCATTGTTGTCGGTGGGCTGATATCGACCAACATAGCTTGGGCATCACGTTCTACATAAACTGGCTTGTTGTACTGCAGCTTAATTAAAAACCTAAGCAAGCTGGCCAGGGTGCCCATGGACATTAGGGAAGAATCGATGCAGTCCACCACTGCATTGACCACTCGCGTTATCCAACAACTCCAAGCAGAGAGGGTTGTAGATGCTGGGTTTTCCTCATCATCACATGTACAACCACAACAGCAACCTCAACAAGCGCAAAGGCCATCGCGATCTCGCTCCATATTACAACGAGTAGATCGATTGGAATCTCGGGTCGACTACATCGCTCAACTACTTCAGCGAATGGCACATCATTAGGGATTGAGTGATGACCAGATTCCAGCTTATTTAGAGGACAACAGCGAGGAGGACGAGGAAGCTGAGGATTGAAAAATCATGGTAACATTATTCCTTTATCTTTCTTTCATTTTGTAACGCATTGGGGATAGGTTTGGGGGTGAGGTTGTTTATTTTTATTTGTCTTCTCCGTCAATTTTTTTCTTTCCTGCATGTTTTTATTCCCTGCATGTCGTGTGTCTTGCATATTTTAATTTTTGCATGCTATATTCAAAAACGAATAAAAAAAATAGAGTCTAATGATGAGATTGTTTGTCTTAGTAAAACATTTTAGGAAAATATAAATGCTAATTTCACTTTTATCTTATACTTTGAACCTAATATCCAGGTCAGACTCATATAAACTTAAAAAATAGTTCTGTAGCAGTTAGATAATAAGGAATTTACAAAGTGACTAGTTGAAATGATCGATGGTTGATGAATGACTGTTTGCTTGAATATCGGTTTATGTCTGCATTTATTTATGATGTGAGGAATGATGAAAACGAAAATTGTGTATATTAATAAAAAGTTTCTAGTAAGCAGAGATTGTTCGTGTCAAACGGTAGAACCTTTAAACATCTGAGATCCGAGTAATTAAGTCCGTAAGGGTGTCTTAACACCTAGTGTCCTAAAGCCAACTGGTTTGGGAGTCACTGGCCCAAAGCTCGCTACATGGATTAAAGATGTTATAAAAAAAATCACATACCTCACTTTGCGCATATTGTAGCCGACAAAATAATTTTAGATAGTCAGGTTGGTTTGACCCATTAACTACAGAGAATTGAGACAAAATCACCTAGTTAATAACTTAGAATCAAAGCTGTTTGCAGAGCTATTCACACACACACTCAGAGTCTGATTTAGGTACTTTGTTTAAAGGAAATGATTTTAGTTTTAGTATGCATTTTGAAGGTTCCTTTAACTTTGTTGCTAGACATTCTCTGATGACATTGTATATATAGCTATTTTCTTTTCTTTTATTTCTTTCTTTTTCATTTGTTTCTTTTGTCTTTTTGCTTTTGTGTGTATTTCATTGACATTTGTGGGTATCGTCACTGTAAGCCCTCACAAGACTATAACTCGACCACTAGGGACACCTAGGGGTTTAAAGGCTTGTTGCATACGCTAAATGCAACCGTGATCCCTACGAAAGTGGCTTAGTTTATTTTAGTTTCAGTTATTTATTTTATTTTATTTTATTTGCTTTGCTCAATGACTAGCAAAATGTTAGGTTTGGGGATGTGATGAGCAGAAAATATATCACTATTTACCGCCTCTTTAACCTAATATTCTGTATGGTTTCTCGGATTTTATGAAATTTTTGATGTGTTTTTCTGTTTTTTGCAGATAAATAATTTTTGGGACTCAATGGAATCAAATCATGGCTAAAACAATGAAAAACGGACAAAATGGCAAAATTATCATTTCACGCATTACAACGCGCACACTTTTTACGTCACAACGTGCAGTAGTTATGCCGACACTCGTCATTGCCATGTCATCAT
The DNA here is from genome assembly GCA_019454045.1 of Zanthoxylum bungeanum. Lineage (NCBI taxonomy): Eukaryota > Viridiplantae > Streptophyta > Magnoliopsida > Sapindales > Rutaceae > Zanthoxylum > Zanthoxylum bungeanum. Next base: position 17,965 of record SKCR01026162.1, on the reverse strand, counting down.
CACGTCATCATGACGTCAACCAATAATCCAGCCTGATGACACATCATCACTTATGTCAGCATGACGTTAGCACAATAATTCACTATGTCGACACGCGTCATTTCTCACGTCAGCATGACGTTAGCGTCGCGATGCGCAAACCTTCACGCGTTGCAACGCGCAAGGATGAATTTTACCTATAAATTGAGGCTGATTTCATTTTCCAAATTCATACTTTCCTTAAGGTTCTTAATAAGGATTTAAGGATTGTATCTTGTTTTTATTTGTTTTTAGTATTTTAATTATGTATTTTTATTTCTAGTAGTAATAATAGTCTATTTACTTTACATTTTTTTATGTTTTGTAGTTAATTTCCACTGGGGAAAGGTGAAACTTTTATTATGATAATTTAGATTAATCTCCCTTAAATTATAATATATAAATTATCTTAAAATCTGACTTAATTGGTTACCGCATTTATTATCGGTTGGACTTAATTAAATTGATTTTAACGTAACTAAATTGGATACCGCTTTTATGGTCGTTTGGAATTAATTATAATATGACTAAATCAGGATACCGCCTATATGATCGGTTGATAATATCATGCAAATTTATATATTATAATAATGGAGATTTCTAAATTAGAAATAGTAAAAGTGGATCCCTTAATCTCAGCCTTTTATTTTTAATCTAGGGAAGTGATGAAGCATAATATTTACGAGTTCAATAATTGATTTAATTATATTATGTTTAATGTTTTGGTTTGTTTATTGAATCTTAAGCTTAATGCTTCTTGTTACCTGATCACCAATAAGATTGATATGGTAAACTTAAAATGAACTTGTAAAATAGATTTTAGGTTTCAGCCTTAAATTTAATAGCTAATGATCTCACCTTAGGGTAGATGTCCCTTAGATAGATTTCCTTACATGATAGACATATACCTGTCAGGCGGGGGTAGCCATAATTAGAACTTGAACTTAACGAATTCTCGTAACTTGGTTAACATATGAATATAGTTAATTGGGTTATTTTGGGTGTTTGCATCTGACCATCGGAATATGTTTTTGCATATCTTCGTGTTACAGGTTAACAAACTGATTTATTACACATATATAAGAGAATCAATTCAGCATTAGAATAATATTGTGTGGAATCACAACCCTAGATATTTGTGTCTTTTGTTTATTTTCCTTAGTATTTTCTTTTGCATATTTATTTATTTAGCAAATCCACATTCAATCAAACAATCAACAATCATTCCCTTCTTCTTTTAATTAGATACCTGTAAATAAATAGAATCAATAATTAATAATAATAGTAGGAATTAAGTTCTCGTGGGATCGATATTTTTATACTACTTGAGCGATACCTGCGCTTGCGTTACTTGTGTGTTTACCACCGATCAACCTACAATATATATTATGATTTGTGTAATAGATTTAAGTAATAGATATTATCAATTTTTTGGATATGTATGCTTTATTTTTGGATAATATAATAGCTTAAATAATATATTTTTAAATAATTTAAATTTATTTTTAAAAATATTTATTTATTATTCGGGATTCAGAGTTGTAACGGCCAAAATTTTACAATCTAATTAAATTAAAATCTCGGTGGCTCCGATAAAATTTTTCTAAGACGAAAGAAAATAATTAATTGGAAAATAAAATTTAGTTTGGTGGGCTAATGGGCATGTTACATAAAATTAGGCCTAAAGAGCCAATAAATATCGTACCAAAGTGACCGAACAATTAGACACAATTAGGATAATTTAATAGGCTTGCTGATTTTAGTGCATGAGATTTGGCTTGTAATAAAACAAATGAAGCCCATTAATTTGCCTCCCCTTGGCCGGCCCCTAAGCCCATTTCCTAGAGTTTTCTACAAAACTCTCGACTAAGGGTGGAAATTTGGGTCAGGATTCGTTTATTCGTTTAATTCGATTCGCTTTAAAGCGAATACGGGTTTGAAAAAATGGATTTGTTTAATAAATGGGTCAATTCGATTCGATTCGTTTAATAAACGAATCGAATACGAATTTAAGCTCATTAATTCGTTTATTCATTTAGGATTTGTTTTATTATTTTTATTTACTAGTTCTTGTTAATTTTCAATTAATATTCGAGAAATTATAGCTAATTATCATAGAAAAAGTAATATTTTCGATATTTGGTGATGTATTTTTAGTAAATATATTAATTACATATTTCATATGTATATATTTAAGAAGAATTAATGTAAATCAAGTGTGGTAATTTATTTTATTAAATAATATCATTGACTAAACGAATAAACGAATATTCGTATTCGATTCGTTTAATAAACGAATCGAATACGAATCCTGATATTAGGATTCGTTTAATAAACGAATCGAATACGAATCTATCACATTTCGATTCGATTCGTTTAGGATTCGATACGAATTCGATTCGTTGATTCGTTTTGCCACCCTTACTCTCGACAACTCTAGTAGATTAAAAACAAAAGCCAATAATTATATAAGAAACAAGAGCTAACGTGCTACTTTGTCACTACAAAGTAAACACAAAATCACAAATATCCTCTTTGTTGTCGTGAGAGAGGGAGAAGAAAAATCAAGAGAAAACAAGTTGATCAAGCACAAGGATAGTTTAATCAAGCATGACACAAGTCTTGGAGAGTTAATTAAACCTAAATCAACTTCATCTTGAGGTAAAAAAATTTCACTTAATAATTGTGGTTTTGGGTTTTGGTTAATGATTGATATATACGTTATTGTTGATGAGTAAGAAATTGTTATAAGATAATCATTAGATAAGAAAGATGATTATGTTGTGTTGTGCATAAATTAGTAACCTTAGTAAATTAATAAAGTATGTTTAGTGTTGTTAATGTGCTAGGCATGTAATTAGTTGTGGTTGGTGTTATAAATGGTGTGGGTGATGAGATTGTGTAATTGATTGTTAGCAATGTTGATTTTTTGTCTTAGTGTTTCGACAGATCAAGAAATTAGGGGATTATTTTGTGTGTTTTCTTTACTTATATTGAGTGTGTATTGAAGTGTTAGGTTTTTTTTTTTTTTTTTTTTTTTTTTGGAAACGATGGAAATCCCGCCACCAAACCACTTATTCTGAGCCGCGGCGCAGGTAAAACCACCGGCTGTCCCAGGCTCTTACAAGAAGTGCACCCCCTGGATTCGAACCCAGAACCTCAAGGTGAGATCCTGGACCCTACACCACCAAGCCACACTCGATTTAGAGCATTAGTTTCCGTAATCGAAACTGAGAGATGTAAAAACCGACATAAACTAGACACACTATGGACTATTCTATTAAAATTTCAGCCCTTGATTTCATTCCATTTAATTGTAGTGACATTTCGAAGTTAACTATTGAGTAAAGGATTTTAACGATTTGGCAGAATTTGGGATTTCGCTATCACACCTGCGTAACTCGAAACCTAAGCCGTACAATTCATTGATACCATAAATATCTCATATATTCAGAAATATTAAGATTCCATACATTACATATTCTTTCATGTCATATGAAAATATTCCGAGTTATAGAAACTAACAGTTGTTTTGGCTTTAGATCGACATCAGGATACTGGACGGTGGTCCACGCCGTGTACCGCTCTCGATTTTCCATAGCATTGTGAGTGGATATCTATATTTTTGTTATATTTTGATTTTTGATTTAATATTTTAATATTTGAAGTTATTTTTATAAGTGTTTTAAAAGAAATGATTTCAGATACATGTTTTGAATACGTTTATGATTATATGTTTCCTTTTCGACGCTTGAAAATATTTTGATGTTTTTAAACCATAAAACAATATTTTGGTTGAGATGCTTGAAAATCTGTTTCCGTTACGATGCTTGATAGTTTTTTTACTTTTGACCCTCTGTGGCGCTTGTATATGTTTCGTTCCGACTCCATTGGGTGTTTGTTATGGGGTTCAGACTATCTGAAAATAGCCAGCCCACTACCCTCTATCGACATGGTCTTGTTCGAATATTACTCGATCTTTATGCGCGACTCGGGTAATGGACACTTGTTGATTTTGATGAGACTATTTCGAGAAAGTATGATATGAGATTTTGTTAATGGTTTTAAGATTCCGATGAGTTTATACATATGGACTTTTATTTGATTATGTTATTTTTAGTATCCACTTACCAGGTCGTTCAAACGATCTGACCCCCAACTCCACAATTTGTTTTGCAGGTTGCTTTATCTGGTGAGTCATATCCGAACAGGAGCCTGAGATCAAGAAGTTTAGTTTACCGCAGTCACTAGAGTATGGGTTCGTCATGCTAAGTTTATTATTCACATTCAGATAGAATGCATGTATATCGGTGTGAGTCAAGTTTAAATGTCTATAATGTTAATTGTATAAAGTATAAGTATTTATTTAATTTTATTGAGTTTGTTTTTATAACATTAATTGGTTCGAGAAATGATTTAATAAATGTCTATTAGGGTAACATAGTTAAAGGAATAATCAAAGAAGTTTAGAAATAGTTAGAGGCTCGGGGTGGTGGTGAGGATCCATCACCTGTCGGTAACATCTCTGTAATGGGGATGTTACAAAGATGGTATCAGAGCATGGTCTATGGGTCAGTGATTGTAGTAGGAGGGTGATAATGTCTTATGTATGTGGTATGACCGGGGTATCCATATATAAAGGGCTACTCTTCAGTATCCTCGATTCTTTAGTATGTCTGGATTTACCTTAATATGAAATATTCTATAAAGATAGCCGAGCCCATTCATAGATAATTTTCCAACCAGAAATAGGAATCAGATATGTGAATTTGTGGAAAGGTGCCGAAGTATGTTGAGAGTTAGCTACACCATTCATTCAGGAATAATAGGGTAATAAGCCGAAATTATTCGGGAACAGGAATATAGAAAGAACTCTAGCAGCATAATAACATCACATACAAGTAGACTACGAGTAAACTATATAACAACCTCAATCTCGAACAAAAATAGTAGTACAAGGAATAACAAAATATTAATTGGAATCCATTACATAATCTAAAGTACATATAGTGTTCTAATCCTTCAAATAATAATCTTTTCTGGCTCACCAGCCAATACTAACATTCCTTCAATGAAAGCTTCCTTTTTCGGAATAAATAAGTACACCCCTCATACCCTGACTTATTGGACAATCATGACCCATAACATCACTATTTGTAAAGAACATGGTGATTTGTACAAATTAACTATGTGACAGAAGGAAATTGCTATTTTATCATTATTGTAATTGGATTAATTGGATATATATAATGATAAAAGTCCATATGGTTAAATCGGATTAATAAGATATGAGACGGTATTAATCCACGAACGGTTTAATCATTAAATATCCATAGTCGTAGTATTGTCGAGACTGAACATCGATAATGCGGAATATACTAGTATTACACTTGTGCGCGTTATGGAAGCTTAACGACATAGTTATCATATATTTAAGTATTTGATACTTATGCAAGTGTGAAAAGAGATTCTGTTAGCAGTTGGACCGGGAACAGCTTCGCTCTGGATAGACCCCTCAGAGTCCCATTGGTATTATGACTATATGTCTATGAGAATCTGAATCAAGGTAGGTGTATGTGATCTTTAACCTGAGACTTGCATCGCTATTACTTGCGACAATCAGTTTACTTTGGTATTGGTCGTCTAGAGCTTTAACAGGTTCTGTGTACGCCTTTGCTGGGTTTACTGAGAATCGTAGTGTATTTGATGTGATGTCAAGATGAGAGTATCACTTCAGTTATATGGAGATGATGGTTACGCAGAATACGATACTAGTACTCTTAAATGCTGCAGCTATCAGGATAGTATGACTAGGTCATGACTAACCGATTACAGAGACTAGTTACGCGGGATCCGATATATGCTTCGTACGGGGCAGAGACTGCGCCAGCCCTAGACTTAGCATGTGACATCCAATACTGGATCGTATTACGCATTACATTGTATTACTACGCCTGATACAGATTATATTCCTCGGAGGATTTTCTGGAGAATTGGGTAGGCACGGTGCTTTGCTATAAGCCAACCATGTCTTGTAAATCGGTGAGAACGTGGTACGGGGTACGCACGTGTTCGGATAGTCTGATGATCGTATTTACTGCCAACATATCCAGGAATCTCTTGGGTCGCTTCCCAAAGATTCACCGATGACATTTGACTCGAATGGAATTAATCTAGGATTAATTATGAGAGGGAAAATTAATCTGGGATTAATTGCGGTAATAATTTATCTGGGATTAAATTCGTCTAGAAGAGAAAACGCGATTAATTTGGAATTAATCGATAAAATAAATTTAATAGTTAAATTAGATTTTTCTATTTAATTTATCTGTTTGGGCTAAAATAATATATCAGATATATTAATTGAAATTGGATTTCAATACGAAATTAAAATTGAATTTTAATTCGAGCGAACGAATTAATTTGGAATTAATTTGTAATCGACTATCGTAATAATTTTGCGATGTATAATTATTTAATTAAATTGGATTTAATTATTTAGCGACGAAAAATTCGTTTAATCGGATTAAACGAACCCGGGCCCAAAGTCTAGTTGTGTGAGCCAATTTAAATTTGGAATTTAAAGTGGTGGGACCCACAACTTACATCGTTTGTCAAATTGTGATGGAAGTAGTTGGCAAAAGTAATTGGATTATTTAATACACACAACAACCAAAACACAACACTATTCACACTTCTCTATTTCTCTCCATAACCATTGTCGAATTCTCTCTCAAATTGGGATTGAATTTTTGCTTTAAAAATTCATACAAGCTAGCACTTGGAGAGTTGAATCAATGTGATAGGGAAACTCACCTAAGAGTTGGAACAACATATCAAAGCTTGGAGTTTCATCCTACATTGGAGATTTTGGAAATTTCCACCAAATCAATGTTAGTTTTTTCCGCAACTCTACTTGATAATTCACACTATGAATCATGTTTTAGGATCTTATTAATAAGGTTTGAAATGAAAATATAGTTATCTTATTAATAAATAATAAAATATAATGCACAATATATTTATTCGGATTGGAGCTCCAAGCACCAACTCCAACACATACCACCGGTGAAACCACTTCACGTATTCAAGTGAGAAATCGAGGTTCTGAAATGTTGACAAGATATTTCACTCTAGTCGTGAATGATGTCACTGGTGAGAAGAATGATGTCTGCAATTATTGTGGAAAAATTTACAAACACACTGGTGGATATGGAATTAGGATGGGTTATATGAGGAGTACTCATAAAGCTGAGTTTGAGATTGATATAACACAAACACAAATGACAAGATTTTCTGCTTCCGGTCCAGGTTCTTCTTCTTTTACTAAATTATTTAAATATAATAAATCTCCATGGAAAGATAATTTAAATCGTCTTTTAATGATTTAATACATGAAAATTTGAATCATGATGCATGTATCTGTAGAGCTAGCATATAGTATGGACAGTATTATTCTTGATGACAGAAGATCAAGGTTGAAACCAGAGATGTTAGAAGCTCAAACGTGCCTTGACGATTGGTGTAGGGCGGAAAGTCGTGAACAAGAAAATCAGTCGGACACTTTTCAAGATTTGTGTGATAACACGGACACAACTGGAATCGAAACCTCAAGAATCGAACTGCCTTCCCCGGATGATGATGCATAAAATATTGATGGGGTAAATTATTAAAAATAAAATATAACAAAACTACGTGATCTTTGAATCCTCTAAGTCTACGCCTCAAAATGATATGGAGACAACTTATGTAAGTGTGAGCTCTCTTTTTTCAAAACAATAAATAAATTATCAATGCCTACTTTTAGTCTTACTCTTTAGTAAATCTTTAATTTTTATTATTTTTATAATAATTTAAATTAATTTATTTACTCTTTAGTTAATCTTTAATTTTTTAATATTTTTATAACAATTTAATTTAATTTATTAAAAAAATCGGTTTCAAACCTTAAACCAAACCGAACCGAATGGTTCGGTCGATTTAAAGTTCGATTGCGATTCAACTTTGGCCGAACCGTAACTGATCAAACCATAAACCGAACCTTATGATTCGGTCGGTTTAAGGTTCGATTGCGGTTCGACTTTGGCCAAAATCGCAACCGAACCATACACCGAACCGTTGGTCTATGGTTCGGTTGCGGTTCGACCAAAGCCGAACAGCCAACCGCACAATTCGGTTACGGTTTTGAACTGTAACCGAACCATGTGCCTACCTACCAGCACTCACTGAATTAAGTACAAGATTAATCTACAATTAGGGGTACTATTGGCCAATCCCTTGGGATTTTTTTCTTATTATTTTATTATTAATTCAAAAATAGGAATAGTTTTCAAATTTTAAATGGGTGAAAATAATTATTTTATTTTGCCTAAAAATATTTAAATGAATTAGAGTTATTTGAAATGGTATTACATGTATATCTATCTTAAGTTCTTGACTGCATTTTGTTGTTCTTGCAAAATGAAAATATCTAAAATAAATAGTATATTAGCATGAGTACCTTACGAAGCATCACATTCCTTTAGAAATAAAATAATTTTATCTTATCCAAATAAATTAGTTTAAATACTTCAATAACATCTTAAAAGTTTTAAAAGAATAATTAAAAATAAGAATTTATATTAATAATAAGGGGATAGATTTTTACATAGATATGAAATAAATAAATTATACTACATAGATAAAATTGTCTTAGTATAGCCTGAATAAGTCTGCCCTAAATTTTGAGATGAAGGATAAAAAAAAATCATATTTCAGACAATATCTAATTCTGAAGTACATGTATGTAGTTTAAAATTGTAAGCAAGTTCGAAATTGTAAGCAAGTGTTCTCATTTTCCGAAACTATTAGACATCAGAGTCGGCTTTAGGCATAGGCCAGCTACGCACCCATCTATGGCTTCGAAGTTTTTTAATTATATTCTCCAAATAATTTAATAGTTAAGGAAACTAATTTTTTTATTATAATATTATGCTATATCCATTGGCTTTAAAATTAAAAAAAAAAAAAAAAAAATTGGTATTTGGATCAAAAAATGTTAGGGTTGGCTCTGATAGATAGACTCTAATATCTCATAATTGTATTTTTATTAAAATTAAATAACTTCGATTATTATTTTTGTTCTTTTTAAAGATAAGGAATAGACAAAGCCTGTGATAAATTAAATAAAATTACTTGAAAATTATTGGACCATAATCCTTATGGGCATAAATAGATTATTACTTGAAGTCAGTGATAGAGTTATTAAAAAGAGATTATAATACACATATTTAGTAGAGAGTTTTTACGGATATATTTTACTCATATATACGATTTAGCGACATTGGAATCGAATTTACATGAGTGATGACTAACAACATGAAAATTCATAATATATGACTAAAAAATGCTTTAGGCCAATTAAAAGAAATCTCTATAATTAGTTAACATGTATTTCATTTTTTAGTTAGTTGCGTACATTAACCATTTTTTTAATGTTTTATTTGATAATTAATCTAAAATTAATAATATTTCAAACATTTATTTTATCATAAACACATGACTGTTGATAAACAAGTCTCCAAGGGGCGTGTTTTGGTGGTGTATGGCTTAGGATATGACTTTGAGGTCCTTGGTTCGAATCTAAATAGTACATTTCTTGTAAGTGTCTTGGACAATCGGGGATTTTACATATTCCGCTTAAGTCCAAAATGATTTGGTGCGGGATTTCCAATGATTCCAACAGAAAAAATGTGGATAAACAAGTAAAATATTTTGGTAACGAATTTGTGAACCATCCAATAACCAAAGGATATTACGAAACATTAAGCACAGCACAGAGAAAATACCATTAAAAACTGAATAAATAAATTTGAAAAATAACAAGCTTAATGGTTATTTTAAATTACCATTAAGCTCCTTGATTGTGTTGAAAGGTAATTACCTGAAGAATGGATCAATGCTAAGCTGAGTCATCAAATCCATCAAATCAATTTCATGTCCCACTTCATCCAGTGATCCTAATTCTAACACAAACTCAAAATTTATTTTCGAAATCTTTATTGTTTAAATTTTTTTTTTCCCAACGCTGGAGCATACAGTGAAACTGGGGGAAATTGAACAGTACACAAGTATTTCCATCAATTATTATGTTATATAATGAATTGTGTGCATTATTATTTTATTTATTTTTTAAGCATTCATATCAATTTGAAGGGAGATTAGTAATTTAAAATTAAAAATATTAGAGATAGATAAATTATACAAATCCAACCACAAATACTTATATGGCTGGACAGCCACCACAAAACCAAGATGATTTTACAATGATTTTTGTGGTGTCTGAATCTGTATAATTTACCTGTATCTCTATCATTACTCATTTAAAATCATCTTCTATCGAGTGAGCCCATACTAACTTATCATGTGACAAAAGACTAGGCAAAAAGATTTCCATGGAACAGATACTGAAGATTTCCATGGAAAACATTTTGTCAAAAGCAAACCTTGCTTTTACCGTCTCCAGAAACAAGTTTAAAGCATCAATAACGCACGTAAAGAATAAGATTCACCAGATAACATTCATATATAAGGATTTGAAATTTTTCAAAAAGATTAAAGATCTAAATTACATTCCCACAAGAATTGTAACGAGCAACAAAATCAGCAATCCATGCTAATTCGAGACCAACTACGACATTTAACAGCTATCACAGCCAATTCTCTTGAATACCTGCCTGGCACCGAGTGAGCAATATGCATGAAGTGAAGCATGAAATAAATAAATTTTGAAAAACCAAAAGAGAGAAGACAATTGGTGGTCAATGAACTGCAGTTCACATAGATGTCCCATGGAAAGTTGATTCAATTGGCTATGGCAAAGGTTATATCAGTGCTGATTTGCAGTCCATTATGCCTGCGACGAGGAAGGAAAGAGATTATGTAATGCATAACGCCAACAAAATTGATGGTGTAGAGTTTTTATGAAGGTGTGTTTTTCTGCGCCCCTCAGATCTATGAAGCCAATTGTCTGCTTTGAGTACTTGACAGAAATGCTCAGGGCTACTCTCCGAACGGTCCCAGGGCTACTCTCCGAACGGTCCCAGAAGGCCTCACCCATGTTGGTGTGGTTGTTGGGCTTATATAATGTGGGGTAGGCTATAAGTCCAACAACCACGCCCATGTGGATTAGGCTCCCCTATGGAGACCGTTCAGATAATAACCCTGAGCACCTCCATTGAGTACCCAAAGCGCACCATTGGTCTCGTAGACCGAGGGGCACAGAAAAACGCACCTTTATAAAATAAATCAAAGCGCAAGTCCAGCAGAAAAGACTACAGGAAAAAAATGGTATACAAGTAAAGTCCAATTTCAAAGTAACAACCCACTAAAGAGAATAACAGAAATATTCTTTTGAAAAATAAATCTTAACCATGTGTAACATACCTGCTGCTTTTTCTTCTTTGGTCTCCTCTTTCTTCGGGGTTTATGAGCGTCTGAGTTCGAACTCAGATTACTACTATGGCCCGTACTTGTATTAGACGACCCTCTGAATCTGAAGGAAGGCTCGCTTCGGCTGTTATATGTGTTGCTGGATGTAGAAACTTCAGCCCTCTGTATTGATGAATTTTTTCTCGATGAAGATCCAAACCTTGATTTAGCCTGTACTGATCTTGGAAATGTATTGGTTGCTGGTCGGGGAGGAGGCATTAGAGCTCTTGCAGAATTCTGCCTCTACACACACAAGTAGAAAAAAAATGACATACATTTAAACGGTCATCAGTATTATATTTTCTTATTGCTGTGTACATACCTGATTCCTTTCATCACTGGACATACCAGATGCTGCTTTACCAGAAGCACTAGAAGCCTGTTCTCTGCAAACGGTAAAACAAAAATGCCAAATGCACATATTATAAGATATAAACAACCAAATAGCATACAAAAATGATAAAAAAAGGTTGATGAAGTAACAGATGAAGATTGATTTCCACATAGAAGACAACTATGAAGACCAATTTGTTGGTGTTGGAAGTCAAACCAAAAAGCTATTGGTTCAAAAAGTCAAGGCTAAATTAGAGAGTCTCCACCATCCCCATACAATTTAACTAGGAATGAAGACAAAATTGAAACCATGCATATAGCATGTGTCCAACAGAAGGAAGAATATCATTGGCAATGTGATTCTATAAATAGGCATTCTCATTGTAGATCATCGAAAATAAATTCTCCTTCCTATTGAATATTGTCACAACACAAAGCCCCCTTATATTAGTTGCAATAACCTTTATTTTTGCACTTTTAAGTGCTTGATAGAGATGATGATGATGGCAAAGAAAAATATCATTGCTCAAGTGCAAATAAGGATGCATTATTTCCAACCTTTGTTGTATTACCATGGCCCATAACATCTAAGTGAATTTCAGCATCTAGGATAAACAATTTTCGCTGGAAATCACTAAGCATACTTATAAGGATAATTATTTTATATTTAAATCACAAGATAAAATATGAGTATAAAGGAATTAGATACTTCCTATACCAAAGCTATCGTACTGATAAAGTGTTTTGAATCGTAAAGAAAAGTTAAATAAAGGATGTTAATGGTGGTTTTTCACCCTAAGGAAGGTTCGAAAACCGAAGAGGGGCGGAATGGGTATTGTACTTGGCCAAAAATGGATAATAAAGACCCAAGGGCCTAGAGAGATAGACGGAGTTTGATAGAAAGACCCGACCTTGTGGTACAGGGGAGTTCTCGCAAAGACTGAGTTTGTTGATGATGAAGCAGGTTGGTATGCCGACCCGACCTAATGAATGAATGATGGATTTGGTGTTATTAGAGAGTTTGTTGAACCCGACCCGATGACGTCTATGCAAAGCACCCGATCTGATTGAAAGAGTTAGAGGGAGCTTTGATTAGTATTATCTACCTCGATATGCCAACCCCAGGAACAAAGATGGGATCACGGGCCAACATGTATCTAGGTCATATGATGTATGCCCTAAGTGACGAGATGGGCTTCTAGAGGTCTAAGTTATATGACGTATGTCTTATCTAAGAGTTTGGGCTTCTAGAAGGCTAATGATGACAGAAGTTGATCAACGGCTCTCATTGGAGGAAGACTCTGTCAGCTATTCATAGGACGAAACAGTACCGGAGCAGTTGAATCATAGGCTATCACATCAACAAAATGTGTAGCAGTGGTTAAAAGGTTGTAATGATGGGTTTCTGCTGACATGGGAGGTTGAACCCAGTGGCAGTACATCTGTTTGTTGAATGGTTGGGGAAAACAGCATGGGGGGATGATGGCCTGGTGACGATGGTTGACATCTTGGGTTGGTAGAATTGTAGATTTGGGAGCCTATATAAAAGGGTTGAAGTCTCAGATTCAAGGGTGAGCAAATTTTATATCTCACAACTTATAGAGAAACTGAGAGTTGAAGAGTTAGCGATAGAGAGAGAAAGCAAGTCAGCACCCAACCACCTGAGAGATTTGTATCGGGCTTATTGTAAGACCCGAGGTGTTTATTTTTGTATTCTTGTATTCCCCCCACTTGTAGCTCGGGTTGATCTTGACCCCGAGCAGAAATGAAATACACTCCCTTTCTCCCGTGGACGTAGGTTGGAACCACTCTTTGCCGAACCACGTAAATCATTGTCTCTGTGTTTTTTTTCTCTGCTTGCTAAATTTGTTTTTGGTTCTCTATTAACCAAACAAATTCATTGTTGATGGAGGTTTGTTCGAGAGATTAATTTCTCATATTACTCTTGGAACGAAAAACAGCTGTCAACAAAGGATATTACAAATAATAAACAAGCACAAGGGATTAATGTTGTTATCCAATATGGAGAATAGATGATTTTCGACTGACCTGCGAAAGTCAATCCCTATTTATAGTATTACATAAAGTGTCAAACATATTTGACCATTTGTTCGACACATGTCAATGAAAAGTATTCATAATTTTGGCTTCTCTAAATCTTGGCCTTTGTGTATTTGGTCTTCTTCACTTCCTTTCCAAGCAAACAATTTTTTTTGGCTTTCCATGGTGGATATCCACCATATAAATGAAGGTGATTTCCACCACATGATTACAAGTGTAAAATAATTAATTTTCCTTTTAATAAATGTACATTTTTTAATGTTCATCAATCAAAAGGCAAGAAGGCTAACTTCAGAACTCCCACCATTCCAACTTGTCAATGCAAATTGACATGGAATGAAGACAAAATTGAAACTATAAACATATAATATGTCTAACACATTGAAGAGTACCATTGGCCACGTGATTCTACGGCTAGGCATTGGTTACCTCATTATAGATTATTCAAGAATCAACTCCCCCATGCTTTATATCATTTGCAATATCTTTTATTTCTTCACTTTTCGTTACAATTTACAACAAATGACAATTTCTCAACTATTATCTTACAAAGCAATTGCATCATACGAATTCAATTGAAGTAATGCAAGATCCCACTCCCAATACTACTAGAGGATCAAAAAGCATTACGTAAATGATGTGTGTTAGTAAGTGTACTTTGTACATAATCTATATATCAATCATAAGACTTCAAATTCTGATTTTTAATTTATATTAAAAAGTGAAATCAATGAGTATCCATAAATTCAGAATTTAGACCTAAACACACTAAACTGCAACTTTCATCATAATAAGAAACGAATTCGGAAGTATCATATCGCCATACAAATACCTTGTACTTTTATCAGTCCATTCATCATCTGCATCTTCATCACTTGAGCTTCCAGTTAAAAAGAAGTCATCATCACTCAAATCCAAAAGTCCATCATCTTCACTTCCTGTTTCTGTTATAAGAAGATCAATGAAAGATGTTATCCTCGTGACTATAGAAATATACTCTACCAATTTACAGTAACAACGAAGCTCTCAGAGAGATCTAGCATGTATGATTCAATATTAATTATCTTCTAGTTGGTCACACCACTTACTAGCTTATGCTTTGGATCGAGAACCAATAGTCATATGCTTTATACATTGACAATATAAACAACATTGTTTAATTGATACTTTCACTGCATGTGTACTCCAAAACAAATACACCCTATAAAATTAAACTAGTTTGACTCTATTTCAAGAAGATAACTGTTTCATACCACACATGTATAAACACCTTAACACAATTCTAAGAGGTTGCATGTTACACATCAAGCATAGACAAGCAGGCACAAACTGCATCATTTAACACTATCTATAATTATCAACCGCACATGCCACCATGCTCCAGTCCAGTAATCAACGCTACAAATCAAAGAGCTGATGTAAGTAGTGAAAACTAAAAAGAAGATACCTTCCAAATCCTTCCCACTGGCAGCAGCAGCAATTAAATTGGCTTTAATCTGCTTACGCAATCTATTTCTCCTATCAACCATGTCAGAATCATCTCCTCCAGTAAATAAAGATACATATTTCTCCGTCTTCGGAAAGAACTGAAAATCAAATACAATATATTTAGCTCTAAGTATTAGACATAGAAAGACACGCTCATCCATAAAAAGCAAGGTATGTGGCAGAGCTAACAGCACTATCTCAATAAGATGTATGATTAGGAAATGGTAATCAACATTGCATCCATTCAATTCAAGGATAAAACAACAGTAATAAGTATGTCAAGCACCTATACCGCTATACGAAGCTTACCCTAACATATTCAAGATCTTCCTTCAGCTTAGAAAGCTGCTCGGCAATCTCAGCATCTTGCGCTTGACCAGAAGCACGTTGAAATTTCTCCAAACGCCTTATTCCTCTTTCAATCTTTCTCCTCTCTACGCACGACAACCATCAGAATCAAAAAAAAAAAAAAAAAAACACTCAAGCACAAACAACACACATTCCAAATCCAAATTATAACTAATATAAAAGATACAACAAAACTCCCACACAACCGAAACAACACATACCAAAAAACTTTATCTTCCTGTCTCGCAAGAATATCTTGCGCTCCACAGCCAGACGCGTATGAATCTCCTGCTGTTTCTTAAGTTCATCCAACTTCTTTTGCTGCGCCTCTCTAACTTCAGCCGGTAGTTCCTTTAATTAATTAAAAAAATAAAATTATTTCAAACTCCAAATTTTGACCTAAAACAAACAACTGATATCTATAATTTCAAATTAACTTAGAAGTGAAGGGTATAAAGGTAATTATACCTTGCGGAGCATGCGTTCGATGGAACGAATCTGGTTCTTGAGAGAGACTGATTTAGGCTTAGGTTTCTTTTCGACAGCTAGGCCTTTGGATCGCCGACCTACGGGATTGCGATCGGCGACTCGGCGCTTGCCGTAGCCACCGTGGGCCATCGTTGAGAGTTGTGCCGGAGAGAGACTCAATCACTGAATTTCGGGTTGCGTTGGTTTTGTATTGTTGGTGCCCTAATTAGGCCTGTTTGTTAATTTTCTTTTGGATTTGGCTTTTTTTATTGAATGGCATTGGTGGCGGCTTCACGTCTCTGTTGGGCTTTTCACTTTTGCATATTGTATTGTCATCACCATTACTTTGCTTCTGTCGCTTTTTCTTTCTTTAATTTTTTTTTTCTATTTTCCTTTTTTTTAAATGATATGAAAATTAAAATTTTTAAAATGATATTTGGTGAAGTCGATATCTTAACTGAAACTGATAATTTAACAGGTCAGATTTTGGGATGCTATATAAACTTATGGCATAACGGGGGAGTCTGGTCTTTCACAATAAAATGATAGATGGAACTGCCATTAAACGACTTATTAATAGGTTGATAGATCGCTTAATATAGGGGTGTTCACGGGTCGGGTCGGGTTTTTGATTTTTTTTTTACCCGCTCGGGTCGGGTCATTCGGGTCCTTCGACCCGCGACCCGAAATTTGAAAAGTTGACCCGCGCGGGTCGGGTCGCATCGGGTCAGGTCAAAAAACTGCGGATCGGGTCGGGTCAACATAATATGCAGTAAATATAATATTTATATATTTTTTTTGATACAAATTTTCATAAAGTAGTCAGTAGCTGAATTGGCAAAGTGTTTGAATTAATATCCTGATAATCAAGAGTTCGAATCCCATCATAAACATTTTGTTTAAAGACTGAAGAATAAGTAAGGACATTGTCATTTCAGCTACGATTGATTCTTGTCAAATTTGTATCATTAAAAATATATATTATAATTGTAATATTATTAACTTCGGGTCGGGTCAGACCCGATTTTTCTGTCCGAAACCCGTGACCCGATCTGATATTTCGGGTCGGGTCCGGGTTGACCCGGAAATGGATTTTAAAATTGATAAACCCGACCGGATCGGGTCGAGTCATTGCGGGTCGGGTCGGGTCACGGGTCGACCCGACCCTATGAACACCCATAACTTAATACATCACACATCTTTGATCAAGTAAAGGCCTTTAGTTTCCAACAAGCCACTGCTACATATATTTCATTAGGCATTGATGATCTTTTATTTTTTAAATCGTTGGAAACTCCACCGCCAAACCATTTTTTCCGACCTTAAACGGAGCAGGTAAAACATACGGTTGTCTCAGGCTCTTACAAGAAACGCACTCTCTGGATTCGCATACAGGACTTGAAGGTGAAATCATGAATCTACACCACCAAGCCACGCCTCTTGGGGACAAACCCAAACCCATATGATCTTTTAATGATACCTTATAAGCAATGGCTAGTCCAAGATGTTTAACAATAAAATTTTATTTTGGAAATATACCATCATTATGGGAATGTACATGCGATAGAAAAACTACATCAATCAAACCAGACTGACCCAGCAGATAAATCATGAATGCATAAACAAAAACATCAATTGGATCAGAGAATGCTATTGCATTACAAGGTCACAATTGCACAGACCAAGCAAGTTCAAATTGATGTAACATGAAATTTATTATTCCGAAAGCACCATAGAGAGCGACAAAAGTCTAAAGACCGCCTAATTGACATCAACGAGT